>JAHZND010000764.1:0-12019 GCA_027744115.1 Acrocyrtus sp. NNG-2020 | reverse complement strand
TTCAAAATTGTAAGGACTTAGTTTTTTGTGGGAGCACTCTAACAGCATGTTACCGAAATGGAATGCTACAAATTTTCAACTTGCGACCACTTCTTGGAGGTGACGAGTCGAAATATGATGACACCATGCCAGAGAGAGCTTTAGAATCATCCATTAATTCGCCATTTACTACAGCAACTACTGCCAAAACTCTGTTCAAAGTTTATTATACGAACCCAGGATCTTTGTATGGCCTAGGATCTGATATAATACAAATGGAGAATCCGATCGTGTCTGACGACGGAACGCCTTCGAACTCGTCCCAAAAAGACCCTGTACCTGTTAAAAAGGAGTCCGACGATATGACGTCAAGCTCAGAAAGTACCAACACTACTTTGCTGCAACAAGTTTTGCAAGCAAGTATAGCAAATACAGTCGTAAAGACTGAGAGTCAGATGACTCAGCCAAATGTACCGTCAATATCAAATTCAACGGGAAGTAGCAAGATTTTAGCCGCAAGACTTTCACAGCCACCTCCAGTTTCTTCACTGCTGGATGCAAGCGAAGATGGAGATGTAACCAGTATGATACTTTCTGAGGGGGATGATCCACCATCTGTTGCAACACCAATGTCAGTAGCTACAGGCTCAACACCTATGATAAGCAGTAGTGAATTAGATGCAGCGATTGCCAGTGTTATCGATCAAAGTGGTGGAGATCAGTCAAGTGGCGGTGGAACCATTACTATGTATGCGTCTAGTTTGTAAAACAGTAACTGTGACTTAGTTACTGTATCTAACTTTCTCATGCCTTTCAGCCATCATGTCTATGGTGTATATTACGTACCTGTATTCTATACATCCCTGACAAGACCAGAAATATGTCTACCAATTCTAAAAGAGAAAGCTGGAGCTTTCAAATCGTTATGTACATATACATAAATGTAATGGATGCAAATATTGCTGAAGATTGAACTTTATGCAGATCAGATAATCTAATTCAGATTCGAATCTCAGATAATACAGTAACACAAGTCTTATAAACAATATAAACGAAGGCAAATATTATATATTTTTTATTATCGTTGCCTGTTGTAATTTTCTTCACTCGTTTACTAGATAGCCAGCGATCTTTTGTTACATTTTGAGTTTCATTTTCCTTTGTAACTAATTAAGTATATGGTACATGTAGCGTCCTTTGCCATTTGACTAAGCCAAGTCAAATTTGTACTTTGCAATTTCAACATAAAATATCTCTGGCTAAGCAATATTGGTTATTAGAGAAACGAGCCCTTAAGGTCACACTTTTGTTCATTGTTAATCTATCAACTGAGGTTGGTGTGTGCAAACTTAGAGAAATTCAAAGGTGAAAAATGTTCGGTATAATATACCTGATACAATATATAGCAATTTATCTGTAAAGGAAACTTCCATTTTATGAAGTCAAGTGACATTGTATGAAAATGACAGATGGTTGGAATTAAGCAATTATTTAATGAATTCTGCATCTGAGAGGTCGGCAAGATCGAACTTCTTGCAATATTACTGTAAGTACATTATGTTTTGGCAGTATCTGTGACCGAGTGTCCAACTAATTGGAGCAAGGTAGTTCAGGACACCGTGACTCCTAACATCCCTTGCTGTAATTGACATAGGTATGTATGTCTAGTTTGTAACCATGCAACTCGTAGGAAGTATTTAGGAAAAGTTGTTTTTTACTCATGTCACAATGTTGAAGCTAGCTAGTTTGTTAAAGTTCTAAATGACGCATATCTCACGTCCTTTTGTTAGTTAAAACTGCTTTTCCGATGTTTTGTAGTACTCAACTGGCGTAGAATTTAGGTCTAACTGTAATTACTTTTACTTTTGTATAACTGTTGAGATTGAAATAGCTTTAATTTGACTAAAATCCTGAAATAATGGCATCTGCACGTGCATCTTCATCCCGGCAACAGCCTATCAGCAGCGGCAGAAGTTCTAGTTTAAACAGCTACCTATTTAAACATGGATACCAGATGGGAAAGCTCATTGGGGAAGGCTCGTACTCGAAGGTCCGCTTATGTCCTCGCCGTGCTGAACATGGAAATGGTGATGGAGACAAAACGGATGTAGTAGCTTGCAAGGTACTTTGACATTACCCAAAATACCAACGATAAGTAGTGCAATGATATTTTATATAATTTTCTTAGTTCTGAATACTAAATTGTTTAATACAGATTATCAGTAAAAGCAAAGCATCCAGTGAATTTGTGAACAAATTCCTGCCTCGTGAGCTGAATATTGTCAGAAAGACAAAGCATCCTAACATAGTCCAGATTTATGATGTCGTGGAGTTTGACAATCACGTTTACATTTTCATGGACTACTGTGGTAATGGAGATTTATTGGAGTATGTTAAAGACAGAGGCTTCATAAAGGAGTCCCGTGGCCAGCGCTTTTTTAGACAAATCCTGTCAGCAGTAAAATACCTTCATGGGTTGGATATTGCTCATCGGGATTTAAAGTGTGAAAATGTACTTTTAACATCGGAGGACAATGTAAAGTTATCCGATTTTGGATTTGCAAGACACTGCCGTGATCATCAAACAGGAAAGCGGATTTTGTCCAGTACATATTGTGGTAAGATTTATTTTGTTTCATCAATTACAATACGTGGATATATACTGATAAGAAGAGTAAGAATATGAGGCAAAATGAATTTTTTTCAGGTTCATGTGCCTACGCAGCCCCCGAAATTCTCAAAGGCATAGCATATAACCCTAAACTGTATGACATGTGGTCTCTTGGGTGTATTCTCTTCATTATGCTCACAGGCCATATGCCATTTGACGAAACAAATGTTCCAAAAATGCTCGAATATCAGGAAGGAGGCATTCTGCACTATCCGGAGAAAGTAGATGACACAATTTCAAAATCTGCGAAGCGATTTATAAGGTACTGTACATATTCAGTTCGAATATTGCCAATAAGGCGCTGGCGGCACAGCTAATATTCATTATTTAACAATTGCATATAAGGCTTTGTTGGTCGTCTGTATACAGGCATTTGTTGGAACCCGATGTGACGCGGCGCGCAACGATTGAGCAGGCAACTGCAAACTACTGGCTGATGCCACATGTACCTGAAAGGTCGCAGCCAAGATCGATGAAGACCTAATAGAGATCCCATCAGCTTTTATGTAATTATTTTATGTATTTTAAAGTGTAGAGGTACCCGTACGTTTTGATCACGATAAACTATGTAAACGTCAGATTGCCAGTTCGATTATGCAAATTGTCAAGTAAAAGTGCTTAAAATAGTATCTTATCTTGTGCTTGGCGAGTTTTTATTGTAAAATGTCGTGTAAAGTAAAATAAGCATCGAAATATTTATTTTATACGCTTACGCTTTTTAGAAGTATTCGATGCGAACTTGCAATTTTGTATGTATGTACGTCCTAAGTCTAGTGATCGTGTAAACATTCATCTCCATCCTCTGCAGCGGTTAAAAATATTTTTTGAACTAGAATTGTTGCATTCTCTGCGAAAGAAAATTAAAATCATAAATAAAAGTATAAATCAACACAGCTATGTGAGTCACAAGAAACCAATCATATGTACATCATATTGTAGCTAGGTATGCATTATGCAGTTTATAGCACATCTTAAGAGTCTGTGAGTATTTTATAACATACTTTGCATAATTACTTCTTTGAAAATGAACTTACTTGTTAAGTTATCTATCACTGGATAGAGATTTTTCCTTTTAACAAAAAGGTAGTGAACCGGCACACCTGTTAGTAAAATGGCCATTGCAATGATCTGCTTAATGGGGTCCACGTACAGGGGTAAAATGATTAGAAACAGACAAATAATACTGAAAGAAATGGGAAAGAATAGGGAAACCTGCAAACGAATAAAACCAAAGACACTTAAGTTATCTTATCTTAATGGGCTTAGTTTACTAGGTATATTTTTTAAATTCATGTGTCATTACTGTCATTGGTCTATGTAAATTCGGCTTCTTCCATCGCAAGTAAATTAGGCCCACAGTTACTGCCAAACTAACCAGACTGTACACAAATGAGTAAAGTTCAATTAACTGGCTCACTTTGGGAATGGCAAGGTAGACAAGAGTGACCCCACACAAGAAAACTAATGCTGGAGTTGGTGTCATACTAGACGTAGATAAAAGTGACAGCACTGACGGAGTGTGATCATTTCTGGAACCAGCGAATATGACTCTAGCATTTGTCATAATATGTACGCTGAGACAACCTAACGCAGACATTGCCACACAAAGTGGCATTAATGTAGTGCCCATCCATGTGGCAATTTTATTTCCAAATGTCTGCAAAATTTCATTACAAATTTATAAAAATTGTAATAAAAAGCAACCATCTAAAATTTAAAATACCTACATACACAAACGAATAGAAGAGACTTACATTTGCGATGGCATCGCTTTCCAAAATCTCTGCAGGAGTCAGCATTGTAAAATAAGCTACGTTCACCATACAGTAAATGAAAGTAACTAAAGGAATGGAAATGAAAATTGCCAACGGTAGATTTCTGTATAAAATATTAAAAACTGAACATTAAATTTCCTTCCTATTGTAAAAATGCACCAAGTTTTTGATGTCTTTAATTATTTACCTGTTGGGATTCTTTAGTTCTTCTGTAACGAAATTCAAAGCATTCCAGCCTTCATAAGTAAAAGCAGCAGAGTAAAACGCTAGAGCAGTTGTTCCAGGGTCATAGTTTGAATTAGCAAACATGTTTTCAAAGTTTCCAACACGTCCTGGAAATGAAAGTAAAGAGCATTTCAATTTCAACTCGTGATTTTTTTTTCAGTCAACTCGTTAGTCGCTTAGTTTATGTACATCTGAAATTAGTTACCCATGCACAGATTAACAACTCCTGTGAGAATAATCAGTACTAAAGCCAGAATTTTTCCGAACATGAAAGCGTTTTGGACCTTTGTAGCTAACTCTACAGAATAACAGTTGAGCCATGTAAAAAAGATGATGACTGCTGCTGCCAATAACTTGACGGCACTTTCAGGAGCACCAGTATTTGGGAACAGCGGCGAGGTTACATATTGGGCAAACGATATGGCTAAAATGGCATCCGCTCCAGGCCTGAAATTAAACAATTCTTTAGATTAGCCGCTAGTTAATGAACCTTAATCATTTCTATGAAACGAATAAAATTTATCTTACAAAAATATGAATATCGAGACCCATAGAAGTAGGAAGGCAGGAAGACAACCAAAGCTTTGATAAAGGTAGTAGTAATCTCCCCCAGATCCCGGAAATGTTGTTCCAAGCTCTGCATAAGCGATAGCCCCTAGTATGCTCATTATTCCGCATCCAACCCAAACGACAAGGGACATTCCAACACTTCCCACATAATGTACAACTTCTTTTGGCGTAATGAAAATCCCGGAACCAATTATACTTCCGACTGTGATCGACACTGCTTCCAACAACCCAATTTGCTTCCTAAGTTTCACCAAGGTGGCAGATGTCACCGATGCACCGTCATCCTTTCCATTCTTCGAATCTGGGGGTGTGCGTGGTTGAGGGTCCGTATTGTTGTTTGGAGATTCCTTTCCTACCATGATTTATCTGATAATTTCTACTAAGCGGTTTTTGGGGCAATATGAGTCTAGTAAACTATTTCTCGGACATTAGATTTTACTGACATTAGACACCAAGATAGGAATTTGCCGCACTATCTGATCTGCACAGACAATAACTTTCTTGAATTTTTCTGTAATTCCGGCTAGCACTGAACACCTTTATTCCTCAATTTACACTTCCATTCAATTCAGAAGTCAACTGCGGTAGAAACTGTGCTGAAGTTTGCTGTGCATTGCAAAACATTAGGTAGACGCGTATGTGCTAATGAAAGTAATTTTGCCTTGCCATGCTCATTTTCCCTCGTTCTAGCGTAAATAATTAGGAATAATGAGCTGTCAGTGTCAATATCACACCCAATGTCTAACGGTTTATGAACTTTTGGGAAATTTTGCAAGTGCGCTTGCAATTGTTAATGTAATTTATCTGGAAGTCTGGAACAGAAAAGATTTAATGCATATGATGGCTGAAGCTTTAGTTTTTTCGTTACACAAATCTTTGAGAATTAAATAGTGTGTGGTGGCGACGAATGTTTATCTACAACTAACAAAGTTACCTAAGTCAAGTTTTGTGTAAGGCTACTGTTCATTAATGAGAGTGGATTTACACCTCTTATTTTAAAATTTTCCTTGAAAGACGGCAGTTGCAAGGTTGGTTGGGATAAGTTAATATGACTGGAAAATTTGGATACGTTTATTTAAATGCATCTCATATCTCATTATATCCTGTATCCTTTTCGTAGTCCATTATAGAACATCTATGTCGAACTATCGCATCATTAAGGATGAAGTTGTGTAGGTACAGCATCACAATAATTAGAGGCAAATACCTATGTTGGCTCCAGTTCCGAAAATGCCATCATAATATCATTAGTGTAAATTTTCTAGGATGAAGCATATGTAATTCATGAATGAATAATCAAACGATCCGTGAACGAACGTAAAGCAAAGTTCTCATATTAAACGTACTTTTTTATGTAATAAAACACTTCAAGATATATAAATGATGAACATGCCACATGCATAATAATAAGTATTCATTCAGAAAGCATCTTTCAGAGTTTCGGGGTACCCACCAACATTGACTCCATTAACACGTCTTACTATGAGAAAGGTAAGTAACACTAATGCCCAATAATTGCATAGATTTTATAGGATATTAACTGAATTGAATACAAATATTTTAAGGTAGAAGTAAATGTTCTTGTTCTTCCCTTTCTACTCTGTCCCGCTCTCTGCCATCTGCAAGCACACACTGTAGAATAAGATAGATGTGTCTGATTGAAACTTTAAAAAACTCAAACGTTTAGGTATTAGGTACGAGAATAATACAGATAAGCACAATGTAGGATCTCATGAAGATTATACATACTTAAATGAGAATGAAAGTCTACAGTAGACTGCAGACAATGTACCAATACCGTGAAAATTCCGTATATAATAGCTTGCGTTGTTAGGATTTTGAATGGCAGGTGCACTGCTGTGCCATATGTATTATACTTACAGAATATTTTGACTGCCGGCCAACGATGCAACGTTAAAAAACAGTACAACTGCAGCCAGAGATACGCTAAGTTTCTAATCTTTGTTGTAATCTTCGAATTTGATATATGATTACTACAACTTGCAAATATAAACATAGTCCTAATCCACAAGATATTTCCATGATGTACCTAGGCACTATTGTAATTTCAGTTCCTATTTAGATTAGCTTCTAATAAAAAACCTTAATATGTAACATGTAATTTGCGACTATGTGATTTTACGACACAAATAATGCACACGTATTTTTATTGCTTTTCATGACAATCAAGCTTTTGAGTGACATTGCATGAATAAATTAGTGTGGTTATTAGTTTTCTCTTCTGGATTAACATAAGCTAAGTTTTTTAAAAGGTATTCTTACACAATATAGTAGTAACGTAGATTTTACATAAAACATTTTACATTGTATTTCTTAGGCTAACCAAAGCTAATACACTGATAACTTATCATTTGATGGTAATGACTGTCGAAATAATTTATAAAAGCATAAACACTAACGACGGAATCATAAGTAAGGAACAAATCAATACAATAAATGAAAGCACTTGTTATCAACTTTTAATAAAGGTGTACTGTAAATTTATAGTTTGTAATGTAATCTATTCCTAACTTAATTCACCTAAACAAATATTCTTCTAGTGTTTCATACATTACACAGCAATACCATTTATGCATTTTGGTAGACGATACACATCTTTTAAATAAATAGACTTATGCAGCAGAAAAATTGCAATAAAATCACAAGTAAATATATAAGTTTAAAATAAAAACAACAACCCCTGTCTGAATAACTATTTGCGTTTATGGGTGCAAATACATCTATGATAATTAATGTTTTTATCATTGGTGGTTGGTTATGGTTGGTGTTGGTTGCTGATGAAGCTAATGTGCCCATATGTTTAAATACGAATGATTGTTTGGCAGTTGTATAATGAATGTATGAAGCTTTAGTCAACCATTTCATACAGCATTAATTAAAGCCTTAATTGCTTCATTTGACGAACCAGAATATGAAGGTCCCATAAAATTACTTGTCCGTCAATGGACGAAGAAGATATTTTTAAGGCATTCTCCTTTGAGCCAGTATGGATCTTGAGCGCTGTTATAGCATTCTGGTGCTGTGAATCGAGCTCCATTTCCTGTTTAAGTGCACAATGTTTTATGTTAAATTATAACATGGATATGGAAGTCTGCCTATTTATCGTGAAAATTTAAAACTTTTACGCACTTCCTCGTTGATGACACGAGCATGACGATCCAGTGATTGGAATTTTCTCATTGCGGATATTCCACTGTGCTCTTTTCTTTGTTCACTTTGCTGGACTTTACCAATGCACTGTAATAATAAGCTCTCTCCAGGCTTTGTGACCTGAAACATCATCGGTGTCAACTGATGACCCGCAGCCACTATTGTATTAGGATTAATCCACAAAAGAGTCAAAAATGGAAGAAATGCCGTTCGCAAAGTGGTCACTAGCCCACTATCTCCATCTAATACAGATATGGTTGAATCGTGTCCAGCCTATTCAATTGAATAAATGGCATATAATACACAATCAATCATTACTGACAATATGTAGCCTACTAAACTACCAATAGCAATACCCTTTCAGTAGTTTATCGTATAACTATAGGCGTAAATACCCAAGCAAGTTTTGTTCCATCATGGCTGAACGACACGTCATGAACCCACCCGCCAGAACCAATTGAATTATTTGGCATTTCCGTCATTAGTTGTCCCAAATGGCATTTTTGAGCCCCAGCATGTTGACTGTGGTTTTTCTTCTATGTCCTTAATATAGGCAGAATATACTCGAACCTATGAATTAAAATATTATATATCAAATCCACACACAGACACAACTGAGGTTCAAGTTCAAAATTAATAAAAATGTGATACGTAATATAACAATATGAACTACATACTTTGAAATCCGTCGAGCCTGCCGCGAGCAAGACATTATTTGGATGCCAATCGATTGTCGTGACTGTAGATTTGATGGGCTTCTTAATGTGCTTGGATACCCACCAGTCGTTCTCTTGCTCAAAATAGCAAACCTTTACATATAAATATTTTAATTATTACATTATGACATAGGATCACAGGGTACGATACCTCTCAAACTCTAACAAATGTGACGGTTCTTCTGATTAACTAATTAGACAATTTTGGATACAGGTGCAGGTGCACTGCACACATACAACATTGTGAAGTATTTATAAATATTAAAATATTATAAGTGAAATGTTACAAGTTTTAAAGTAAACCAGCCTCTTACTGTTTGGAAAATAATTGTTCAAAAATTGTCTTTAGTTTTAGTAAATACTATATGCTAGTTATGCTATAAGATTAGAATTAAATTGACAGCAGGTCACGATTTTAGTGATACTGGCACCTTTACCTTTTATTTTTACATAAAAGTGACAGTGTCAGTAATAGTATCATAATCGTGTTCTTCGGGGAATTTATCGTGCTTTGCTACAAGTCATTCAGGAACCATCAATTACCCAATTTTATATTGAAATTAATACTTACTGAAGCGCATGTGACTATGCGATTTGTTTTTGATCCCCAGTCTATTCCTGTAACTCGGAGATCGTGTTGTTTTAGAACATCGGCCAGTACCCAATCATTCTGTCCCAATTTTATATTGAAATTACTTACTGAAGCGCATGTGACTATGCGATTTGTTTTTGATCCCCAGTCTATTCCTGTAACTCGGAGATCGTGTTGTTTTAGAACATCGGCCAGTACCCAATCGTTCTGCAACTTTTTGTATATATGCACCTCTGGGCTATTCGGTGAAATCGCGATTTCTAGAGAAAAATAGAGAAACACAAAGTACGTTGTAACATCAATTGACACAAAAAATGTAACATGCCCTTACTCCTTAAGTGCCCTTTCAGTTTCTATCACAAGTGTATCTATCTATTTGTAAACATTTACATTCCAATAAAAGCAATGAAGAAAAATTATTACGTGTTCTATCCTTGTTCCAGGCGTGACAGGTTATCGGATCAACTCCGAAAAATGCTAGTCTTTCTACCATCTTCCTGCAACTTAATACCCTGAACTGTCTTCCAAAAATCGATTTAGGAAATCGCAGTCTAGTCTCCTGCTCGCCAAGATCAGGTCGGTCTCACAAATGAGAGATTCCAAAGAATATTAACTGATGATTCCTCTCTCTCTCCGAACGAATTTACCGTCGAATATTAACCCAGTCAGAGAAGAAAAACAATAACAATGAGGACCAACGACAATCCAAGCTAAAATTCAATTTAAAGCACACTCCTTCTATTACCAATTACTAAAACTTAATTTTATCCTTAATGCATTATTTCTCTACGGAGCACTTCATAGATCCATTATCCATTTTACAAAAATTACAAGTTGGCTAATCCGGTCGGAAGCACGGCTGACTCAGTTGACATCTTACTCTGCTTTTGTAAATGTAAATAGTAGCCAATTTTCAAGCAAGCAGCAGTGTAAGTGAAGTGTATTATATCAATACCACCACTGCGCTGCGGTTGACTATCAAGTTGAGTGTCTCCTCAACTCAATACCTGGTATGGTTAGGTTGGTTTGATGCTACAACATAACAGCGATCACGATCACCGGATCACCATTTTCCCATATCCTGTATATATTTATACATGAACATGGTACGGTATACAGTTACAGTCACCGAGTCACCGTAGTAGGGTGTGCCGTGCTTGGTTTGGTTGGTCTGCAGATCTGATGCTGATCTGATCAAAAACTATAAATAAAATCGTACGCATTTCAATTTTTCAATAGGTACAAAACTTCAATGTTGCCTACAAACAGAAACAGAGCGCCACTTTCAGGCATTTAAAATTATCGTTGCTTGTGATAGATGATAGAACAAACAAACCAAAAGTGTAAGGAAAAGTAAAGGTACACTTGCTTTGTATTTTGTATGTAACTTCATGCACTTTTTGTTTTTGTATGAAAATATGAGAACTCGACAAAGTACTTGTGTCATTAATTAATACTTTCACTTTAGTTTAGTTGTTAGTCAGTGCTTCAGTCCTGTTTGTGCAAATTACAGGAGCCGCGCAGCAGATGTAATCAATCATATACTAGTGTAGTGTTCTCAGATGTCCAAATCGCAAGTTGTCATAAAATCAAAGAGACACTGAAATGGAAATTGGCAAGGGTTGTTAATAATCAGGAGATATGCATAAAAATAATTAAACTGACGACAAGTGCATATTTTAATTTTGAACAAAGTAGTGCGATTTGCTGACATGAATATGAATGAAACAGAGTCCCGAACTGAGGGTATGCTGCAGTTGCAGCTGAACTATGAGAAGGAACTTTATGAAGATTTGGAGCCGCAAGGGAACAGTCAGCTTACTGTATTTGCCAAAGGAATACCTACCGAAAACGTAGGCGTTAATAAAAATTATTAGTTAGTTGTCGACTGCCATTGGGGTCGACGTCACTTTCATTTTACCGTTGTATTCTTCATGAAATGAATTTTCTACAAGGAATAATTTTAATTCTGGTTTAGAAACAAATAAATATGATAAACATTTTATATCTTTTTAGGTGATAACTAAACTATTTCATTCATATGCCAGCCATGATCATCTCGTGTTTATTTTGTCCACCACTAGTCCGGAAGAGAAGTATTTCATGGAACGTGTACAGGGTGAAGGAAGACAAATAATGTCGATTACCGCTGACGTTCCAGCCAGTGAAAGGAAAGAAAAATATCTAGAAGGAGGAGTGTTTTTTATTACCTCTCGAATTATGATTGTAGATTTACTGAAAGAAGTGATTCCCATTGAGAAGATGACTGGCGTAGTTGTGTTTCGTGCGCATAACGTAATAGAATCTTCACAGGTATACA
>JAHZND010000763.1:0-19452 GCA_027744115.1 Acrocyrtus sp. NNG-2020 | reverse complement strand
TCGTTCAATTTATCATTGAAGAGACCTCTACTGCAAACGCGGACTATTATAGACAATAATATTTTTTCGCATAAAGCAACTATAGCCAGACGAGTCTATATGTATCGTAGTGAGAATAATATTGCCAGCAGTCCGTTTGTCACTTTGGCTACGCTCACCGGTCAGGGCACACAATACATATAATAGGGGCAGAGCAACAGTGCCCACCATTCATTAATTCCGGCTCATTCATTCACAACATCACAGCTATCCTCACTGACTTTTTGCATAGCAAGCAGTAATAATTTTTGCAAGACCTTTTTTTAAAAAAAAGAGATTAGAGATTATGCTAAATTTTCTTACTCCTTTTTTTCACGCACTGTTTCTTAATGTCAGTTTTTGAGCTTTTGAACGTTCTCTCAACATCGAAGTTGAAAAGAAAATGCTGAAATTTATATATTTTTGAGATTTCGAGAAAAAAAAGTCATGCTGAGATGAACTCCAATATTTTGCCGAGTTTCGAATGCATTTATCTGGTGTTAATTTTAATTTAAATGGCTCTGACAGCCTGAAGGTGAAAGATTGAGTTGATCTGGTGCAATCTAGGAAGAAGGGAGAGAGGAGATTTTTTATCGCAAAAAAATTTTGGTATTGAAAAGGGCTGATGATGTGCACATTCATATACAATTTCGTACATGGTTAATTCTTGGGGAGGAGTAGTGTAAGGTACTCAGCAGATCAAGATCATTAAGGGAATGATGATGATACAATTAGAAATTGTTTTGCCATTACCACCACCACCTCTCGGTATATCCCTAGCCCAAAAGGATAAGTCATCAGGATAAGCAATCTGTATGCATATTTTTGTGAATTTCTACAAAAGAGAGATATCAAAATAAAAAAGGGTCTGCACTTTGCTCTCATCAGATTTCAGATATTTTGTCTGTCTGTGGTCAAGATTCACTTTCTGTTTTTGGTGAGCGGCATCATATAAGCAACAGCTAATTACAATCCCTATTTTTACAACTGACAAGAAGTGAAATCAGCTCTACCAAAGTATTTTTTTTGATTGATTGCCGTCCATTTCAAAATACAAATAGGGTAGGGATATAGGGATGTGTAAATAAATTTTTACTATATCATTTTCCTTTCTCAACGCTAATAAACTGATCGAGTTAACAAGGTTCGAAGAAAGAAAATGGCTTGAAAAACAAGTATATTTATTGATTATTACTGAAAAAAGATATTCTCTCTCAGACAGGGAAGAAAAATCATGGCCATTGAGCAAAAATTATCGAATGAAACTTGATGTTCGATATTTTTTGTGGATTTTCCTTTGTTCTTGTCTTGTGTGAGGCACTATTTTTTAGTCGTTCTTTCTTTTTCTTGCCTACGTCTTGCTATGAAACTCGAGAACTTGGCTTGTCAACTGTTCTGGCAGCTGCAGAAGTTCACATTTTACGTTATCTTGATAGGCAGTGACCAGTCAAGTGACCGTCGCTGGTTATTTTGTGTCCTCTCTAATCCAATGTGAAGTGCAGCAATAGCAATCACAAACGGCGATGGCGCTTATGATTACTTAAAAAGGTAAAACCAGAAATGAATGAATGAATGCAATGCAAATTGGGTGCAAAAAAATCATTTTTGTTGGCTGCTCCTTCTGTCATCGTCAACTTGATATTTTTTCAATTGTTTTTTTATTTCTTAAAAAACTCGCCCAGTCTTTTCATATATGTAATAGAAGGTAATGGTAATAGTAAAAAAATATAGTTTTTATTGGCTTGAAAACAACGACACTGCCAATACACGATTTCAGAAATGAATGAATGAATGCAATGCAAATTGGGTGCAAAAAAATCATTTTTGTTGGCTGCTCCTTCTGTCATCGTCAACTTGATATTTTTTCAATTGTTTTTTTTCTTTCTTAAAAAACTCGCCCAGTCTTTTCATATATGTAATAGAAGGTAATGATAATAGTAAAAAAAAACTTAGTTTTTATTGGCTTGAAAACAACGACACTGCCAATACACGATTTTATAACATTACGATAACAAAAAAAAGTGGTCAGTCATTCTCATTACATAAGATTTCTATTTTTTATGGGAAGGGCTATAATCAATTTTTTTCGATTGTTTCTCCGCTTTCATTTTAATATTGAAATAAATTGCAGGGAGTTGAACCGGCACGTGTGAACGGAGTAAGGGAAGTTCCTTAAAAAACCTGCAATTTTTCAGTTCCCAGCGTTTAACGATAGTTTATTGCATAGGGCGGCGGGATAATGAAGTTATAATTAGGTGGAGCATAAAAGGTATCAAAAGTATGCATTTATAATGCAAAGCATTTTTCAGTAAAAATTCAGCAGTGCAAATATATTTAAACGAGGAAGTATACCGGATATCAGTATTTAAAAATGGAGTGATTGAGAGATTAAAAAAGATAAATCAAATAATTTTCGGCTTCATTTGTACATGTAGGTAGTTAGCAAAAAAATGATTTTACTTTTTTTTCGTAGATATTTCGATGAGTAAACGAGTACAAGCTTTGTTTCTGCTGTACACAAAAACGATGATCTTGAACCTTACAAGAAAAGTGAGTTGGATTTGTTGAGTTATTACAGAAGAATGAGAGGCACGCAAAATCCGCTGCAATTGCGAATTGTGTAGCGATGCTCGTGCTGGCAGTAAAATAATCTTGTAAAATAAAATTTATTTAAGATTTAAGAATGAAGATAAAAAGATAGACTACTACTACGAGCTACTACTTGCTTAACTAAAGTTTACTTTAAAAAATATTTATGTTTTGTTACGTGTTTTAAAGTAAAAAACGCAAAAACTACGCCTTTCGCTTAAAAAACACTGAAAAGGATAGTTGCAACAGCGCAGCCGGATTTTACGATTTCTCATTCATTGTACATGGCAAGTATGTTATCCACTTCCTCTTTAGGCTGCACTCTCAATTTTACACATACATACATTTTTTAGCAAAAATTGTTATCATTTCTTTAGTAATAATAATACTCCGCAGCTCATGCAAAAGCAAACTTTGCATGGTGGATTTTTTGTAGTAAAACTTTACCACGATCAAATAAATGCCTATGCTGCGCTCCAGTTCAACTCTGATTGAAGCCATATTATAAAGTTAAGTGTACTTTGTATGCAACACTGAAAATCTAGCGCAGTTGCAAAATGCAAGAGTGCAAGATAAAAACTTGTGGCTAGTCTAGGCGAGGGAGTGTAACTGAAAATTACACTACAATTGTATCATTATTTAATAAGCGGCCACTTGCCAACTAGATCACAGTTCAGTTTCAGTCTCATTCACTACCCACAAAAATGGCCATCAGGTTCAATGTAGATAATTGCTAAATAGCTAAAGCTGTGGAAGGTACATAGATGTAGTTCAAAAAAAGTATCTGCAGATTTGCTATCTTACAGTTCTACAATCCATCCGGTACAATCCAACTTTGTTAACTAATTACAGTTAGCAGAGCACATGGAGCTCACTTAAATTCTAGACCAAAAGACTCATTACAAAAAATAAATTTAATTAAGTTCTGATAAGAGCACCAGCACGCTTACACTAGGACCCTGTATCTGATTTTACTTTAGCAAAAACATATTTTTTCACTTTTTGTGAAAAATAAAAGAATATTTTTTGTCAGTGTGCATTGATGCAATTGAAGTAATGTGCGCTTCATGCTACTGTTACGTACACATTATTTAGTGGCTAGTTGGGATAATGATGGCTGTTACTGCGTTATTAGCTGAAAAGTGAGGTTATTACTCACATAGCCACAGCGGCATTCTCCCTCTAGAGTCAATGTCACATAAATGGAAAACGAAAACAATTTTCATGTTCATGCGCAAGAAAAATCTTTGGTACAGCGACAGCGATAAGATGATACTGCAAAATAAGCTGATAAATCTTTTTTTTTCTTTTCAGCTAAACTTTGACTTTTCGCTAGTAATAATAATACTTTTTAAATATTTTTGTCTTCCTCGCTATTTGATTACTGCTACGCTATCTTATTATGGTGCTGCGACTGTTTGGCTCTTGGCTCTAAAAGAAAAATCCTGCGAGCTTCCTTATTAACGCAGCTGAATAAATTTTCCCACTCCTCCTCACCCCATTCTCATCTCATTTCACACCTCGCTCTCGCTCTCACAATCAATCAGTGGAAAATTAATTTCAATAAGGATTTAGTTAGCGCCATTATATATCGCCGTAATAGTCATGAACATGACACGATCACATATATGCTTATGCACGTCCTAAAATTCATTGGCATTCTCCACACAAATCTTTTCTACCTTTTTTTAGGACAGCTTCCGTCACAGGCTCTAATGGCTGCGTATGTGTGCACTTCTACTTAATTATTTATGAGCTAATGAGCGTCATTTTCATTAATTGCGTGAAAGTGTAAGTTAACCGCACAGATTTATGTGGCTCGAGGTAAATGGTAATATGCCGTGGTTAGGTTAGGCTCACGGTTCACTCGAAATTGTCAACCTCCTTCTCACAGAAAGAGACAGATGACGATGACATATCTCATTATATTATTAGAAAGTTGGCTGTATTGAAAAAAAAATATTGTTACTATGGCGTATTTTTTTACGATTAGGTTCAACTAGTCACTTCAACTAGAAGAATTTGTTTCGGTGGGGATTTGAGAAAATTCAAAATTCTCTGTAATTTAATAATTTGAAACTTTTGAAGCTGCACAACTACAAAAGAATTTCTGTAGAGAGATTTTAGGTAGTGCACATTTTACAGCATTTTTTTCCGACATGCCAATCATTTGTTGGGCAAAATTAACATAAAATGAAAAGCTATTTTTCCCATATCAATATCGCATTAATCTGCCATCTTTTAAACATATGAAATGGATGCTATATAGCTGTGGAGAGGATAATATCTGAAAATTCATAAAACATAGCTTAAGTAATTCGGAGGAGAGAAAACGTTTAAAAATGTGCTTATGATTGTGACACATGCATAATGCATAATAAGAAGGGCTGAAAAAATGTGTTTGTTGTTATTTCTGTGAAGATAGGATGCGCTCTACGAGATAAAAAAATTAAAGTTGGGGTTTAATACTTTTTGCAGCCACCCACATGTCTTTATCATTCACAGTTGGTCTTGGTAGCTGTGAGCATCAGCAAACAAAAAATTTAAAATAAGTTTGTCTGCTTCAATATTATTTATCCTTTAACTGAGTGAGTAGCTCCTTTTTTTCAGAAGGATGATCGAGCCACATTCATTCCCACCACATTTTCCTATTCATAAATGCAGGACAAATGGTGAATAGCAGTAGCAAAATG
Source organism: Acrocyrtus sp. NNG-2020 (assembly GCA_027744115.1). Taxonomy (NCBI): domain Eukaryota; kingdom Metazoa; phylum Arthropoda; class Collembola; order Entomobryomorpha; family Entomobryidae; genus Acrocyrtus; species Acrocyrtus sp. NNG-2020. Next base: position 14,152 of record JAHZND010000763.1, on the reverse strand, counting down.
GGATTGCTGGGAATTAACATATCTAAAAAGAGTTGACGTGGTTTCGTTATCTTTTTTTTCTCTGGTGGTTTTACTTCAAGTAAAATCTGAGTTTGCGAGTTGGTGAGTTGATAAGTCTACAAAACTGCATGCCACACTCTAAGCATGTAATTTTTTTTTGTTTGAGCTTGGGCTTACAATTTTCAAACAAAGTTTTTTTGTATTCACTCCTCATAACATTGCAGGATATTAATTCTGGCTACACAGCCAAAGCCAACACAAAAAGACGTAACATATTTATTTGAAAAGCAGGATGAGCAGTAGTAGTCGTAGTGGTTTTCTCACATATAAAATCTAATACACAGCTTTAATATTAAAGCTCAGCAGTTCTCTGTTACGACTTTAAGATATCTTAAAGTCGTAACAGAGAACTGCTGAGATTTTTTTTCTGATTGCTCTACATAAACGCTAAGCAGCTCAGGTTTACATCACGCAAAGCAATAATATAGTAGAACTCCACTTTGGACTCAACAATTTTTTTTATAGAGTGGATCATGTCCATCACCACCACATATCACTTCTCTATATTAACCTATTCCTAACTTGCTCGATGCAATCCGAGTAAGAAGGGAGCACATCAACGAGCACAATATTTTTTTTAAATAGGCATACTCATACTCATAGCAAAAAAAAATTTCAGTGTGGATGTATATAAATGTATATAAATTTCCTTTAGCGTTGAGTGTTGAGAAAAAATTTGTGTGGAGCACACACACGACGGAGACATACAGAACAAAAAAGGTATTTCATCCCAGAAGGCTCGTTTGTTAACGTTCAGTTTTTTTACAGGATGGCATGATCCTAATGTATTATGCATGGGGTAAAAAGTACATAGGAAAAACTTGAGCTGATTTCTGTGGTGGTATTTTGTATGTATCGTGTCCGTGTGTGGCTGTGGCTGTATAAAAACCGCTGTAAGAGTGCGATTTGCAGGATATTTCTTTTTATATAATAAAAAAATTTAGCAATAAAGTATCATCATCACTCACTCCACATCACATCATCATCATAACACCACACCAAATAGAAGTCAGTACAAAATGTGATAGTTTTTTCTCCTTGCTGCTCCTCCGTACTACCAACTTACTGCAGCTGTATATTTAAAGTAAAAAGGATGATGGTTATATAGATATTTAGGGAATGAGCATTAAGTAAGAGTAACTTCTTCTTGCTTGGTGTGTATGCATATTTTTTTAAAATAGAAATAAAAAAACACAACATAACCAGACTCACACGAGAAAAAAAAATATTGTAATTATTTGTTACGTGTGCAAAAATTTTTTATACTATCTTCGTCATTCTCCTCAGCATCCTCCTCAGCAGCAACAAGCGCAGCGTTCTCACATTCAGAAGAAATATATAAACGAAAAAAAGAAGTGAAAAACAGATCATATAAAAGTTTAAGGAGCAGATTGCTAATACTGGTAGAAAATAAAGATGTAAAAATAGAGAACCAAATTATATTAGTGAGTGAGTGAGCATGGAGAGGCTGAAGGAAAGAACAGATCTCTTATTTTAAAAAGTCCTTTTTTGCGTAGAAAATATGATTCGATTAGTTTAAACAGGAATTTATTACTGCCAAAGCAAACTGCTAATATAGCTCTGTTCTTTCGTGAGCAGTGCACACGTCGTTTTTAGTACGCACTTTTGTAAGGAGTGTGGAAGTGAATATTTTTGGAGGAAATAAGAACTCTTTCTCTGTGCACATATTTTTGCGAGAGATTTCTATTAAAAAAATATATATCTGTTAACTTGCTAATCATGTAGAGAGAGAAAATGTGTTGTGAAATGGGTGAAGAAGATACGAGTAAAAATATATTGCACGCTCATATAAACTCACAGTGTGTCTGTGAGAGGCATTTTTTTTAAAGAATGCTCTGCTGACTGAGGAAGAATGCAAGTTAATCATGTGATAAGTAGCGAACGGTATGAATGGATTTGCAATTTTAATTGAGAAAGACTTTTTAAGAGAAATAAAAAATGGGCGATGAGACAGGAGCCAGCACCAACATACCAGAAGGAGAAATGGTTGAGGAAGCCCCTGATCAATCGAATCTAATTACAGCGAGTTCCATCCAACTGAACTTATAGGAAAAATATAAAGTGTGTGGTGTCCAGAGAGATAATTAGCTAGTTTACTGAATGAGTCTGGAGAAAGAAGCTACAAATTAAAAGTGGAGACAAGAGTTTTACTTGAAAGGAAGCTATTTAAAGTGAGTTTGCGTCAAGCGTAGTCAAAAAAAAGTTATTAAGGTCGAGCTTATATAAAAATCATCGATACATTTAGTTTTTTTTAGCACTTCCTCAAATTATTTCTCGCATTCGCATTTACGTGAGGATAAATAAAATCGGAGGCTTTTTTGTATAAAAAATGTGTAATTTTTGTAATTGTTTATTTTAAGTGTGAATTGCGTCAGTTTTTTAGTAAACGAAATAGAAATACATAGACTTATTGTTCTCGATCGTTTTTTGTATGACTCACATTTTTTTAAGTTCCTATGAAAAATGGTTTTGGGGTTGTGAGTGTGTGTGGGACGATGAACTGCAATGGCTGCAAAATTGACAAGCATTCTGACTAAAAAATTGTGATCAATTTAAGCTCTTCATTCACTCACTCCAATTTCTAAAGAATTTAGTTTAAAGTTTGTTTAAGCAACTTTAATTCTACGAAAGTCGCATCCTTTTGTCTTCCGATGATGATGCTGTACAACAATTAGATATAAGTTAATTTTCGCTTCAGTGGTGGTGACTCGTCTTGGGTTAGTGAGTGACTTTTTTTATAAACAGTTATCAAAGCTTGCGGTTTGCAGATAATAAGTCAGTAATAACATAAAAATAGTAAAAATAGTGGTTGAAAGTTGAAGTGTTTTTAAGGAGTGAGTATAACGCACCTCTCAAAATAGCAAAAAAGTTATGAGGGAAGTTGAGACAACTTTTTGGCTAGCCAATTAGCCGAGAAGTCTGATTGATTTGAGCTTCAACGTTTTAAGTGTTATGTAAGTTTTTAACGATTTTTTTATTCGTGCTTATTAAAGTTAGGCATACTAATTTTCAGTAATTTTGTGTTGTGTGTGAGCCTATGATGTATGAAGGAAAAAAAGGCTGTTATTTGCGCTGTACTGATCTCTACTAAACTGGTTAACTGCCAGAAATTTTAGGTTTTTTTGGTAGACATGAGATAGGGCAGTTGCATGACTGCATTACGATTTTATGATGCTGTTGCGTATTTAACTTATGTCTAGAGAGTCTAGAATGTAGAACGGAATTTGATGATGATCGTTGATGGAATGAGACAAAGAACTGTGGAATTTTGGATTAACAGCTTTTTGTATCTTTTGCCTAGGCTTTTTGTTCGCTGTTTTATCACAAACCGCTGAGGTTAAAATATAATAGGGATTTAACAACCGAACACGGTAAAAAATCAAAAAGTTATCTAACGAGTAATAATGTTACTGATATTCGGAAATGCATAATCGTTCCAAAATAACTACGCGTTAGTGGATAGTGCTGTGTAACCAATCATTTATCTCTTAACCTTGAGAAGGTAATAAAGATCGATTTACATTTCATGAGCTTGAACTGGCACTACTGGCAGGTGTTATTATAAGTCAGGAAGATGATTATTATCATTTATCGTGAGTCCGATTGTGGTCTATGGTCTATGATATTGGAATAAATTATCGAATCATCATCGCTATAACTTTGCCCGGACTTTTATTTTCTAATTTTTATGCAATCGTCAATCGTCTGCTGTCTGCACGTGTATCTAAAAATTTAAAAGTGGTTAAATGCGATGATGGTAAAATTATAACGTGATTCGGAAGTGGATCATAGTCTGATCTCTTTGGCCTTTACAAAGACCATTGTTAGCGTAAATCGTTTATCTTATTATAAAAACTGCAAAATTGCAATCACAACCAAAACCTTTATCAACTCTCATGTCATGAATCTACCAATTTAGTGCGCTGTTGGCACTTTTTCCTGGCAAGCTACAAATCATTTATTGCGAATTTCCGGAAGCAAACGTTCATGTTTTGATTTATGCATAGGTCATAGCCATACTTAGGAGATGAGTTAAATCAGAGCTGTTTGATCTAGTCCTGACTAAACATTAAACGGAACAGTTTTATGAACGTGGCTGTGGCTTAAAAGCTATATGACTATGACTAAATGATTGAAAATGTGGTGATTGGATCATGATGATGGTGACGTATGCACTTTCGCAGTTGTAGAAACGAAGGTGAAAGGTGAAGTCATGTTCTATTATACTATTAGTTAGTTAGATTTTTTATAAGTAAAAAGGTAATTTGACCTCAATTTTATATTCTACAGCTATTATTAGGCACGTTTTTGTTTAAGCTACAAAACTACTGGTACAAAAACATAAAATTAATTGAAGTGTAGTGCGTGTTGAAGATAGGCTTAATCTCTAGGATAAATCAATACTTAAATTCTAGAGTACAGCTAGAAATAAATGATCAGACAGAACGCAATTAGTGGCATTTTACATTTTAACAACAAGAGGAGATTACATTTTTATTGGGATTTTTGGAATGCTCAAGAAGTACATATTTTTAGGAATTAGGAATTCAACATTACAAAAAAACTTTGATCACTACTCATGGAGCTCTGGAGCCTATACTCTAATCAGATCGAAAAAATGCACATTTTCAAACAAATTTTGGAATTTTGATGGATCGATTTTGACGTTGAGGTCCAATCTTATCAAGCCAATGAAGATTATTAGGTAGTTGTGAAGTAGATAGAGTGTGTGACGTGAGTTAGGCCGGAAGTATTTAGATGTTCTCGTGTCCCCTCAGGAACCTTCTGCCATCTCTCCTCCCATATTCATTCCGTCAGCGTTGGAACCACCCATCTGATTCATAGAAGGAGCGCCCTCAGTACCTCCACTTCCTCCCATGGCACCATTGGCCCCACCATCTGCTCGGGGTTTACTACCACAACAGCCCATCTTGACTTATCGGCGATGACCTCGCGGTGACCAATTCCTGCAAAACAAACCAAATAAAAAAGACAGCTTTAGAATCTAAGTCTCCTCCAACAACATCCTCTTCCACCCTCACTTGTCGACTTCACACATACCACTTCTCAATAATTCCAAATTAAATTAAAAATGTAAACAATGATCACTGATGATGATCACCCCACACCACCACCACCACATCGTCCACTTACAATAATCAAGATGCAAAAATAAATTCGCGACGTCGGGTTTTTAGTCCCCCTTGAAGCCACCAGAAAATGACGCTTGCTCCGTAACGGATTTTAACGGTTCTTCACTTAAATCGCTTAAAACAGCGCTAAAAACGACAGTATCAATTCTCACACAAAGTGACCAGCGCAAACCGCAAATCTCGACAGAAATTATTTTCAGTGGAAATGCTCCGTAACGGATTTTAACGGTTCCTCACTTAAATCGCTTAAAACAGCGCTAAAAACGACAGTATCAATTCTCACACAAAGTGACCAGCGCAAACCGCAAATCTCGACAGAAATTATTTTCAGTGCAAAGCTTCTTGAAAAAATATTTGAAATTGTTTTCTTCAGCTGAGCACTCGGTGCAGCAGATGTTGCTAGGCAGTGCAAGCACCCGTCTCAGAGGGCAAGGACCATTCGGCCAAAACTTTCCCGCAAAACCGCAGCAGGGAAGCGCCTTCTACTCCTTCCCTACAACGCTGGACGTGCACATTCGACTAGATTTTTTAAACAGGCGATTGGCTCATTAACTAATTGGACTTAGATTAAGTTTAGGTGCTCGTGAACTGTGAAGTTTGTAATTAACGAGCATTAGTTTTAGATTACAGATACCAAATTACGTAACAAAATTGTCTGGATTTTGACCTGTGTAAAGTACATAAAACATAAATATCCGGGGTACGTAGAATAAAGAGAAGATGCGTAAAAATGAGTAATAGGAGGAGCTCCTGCACTAATATAAACGTTCATTTAACTCATTTAAGGCCTTGTTATTGCATACCAGAGAACCAAGTGTAATCAACCTGACATTGATTAAAGTTAAAGTTGCTGATAAGATTAGAGAAGAAGTGACATGGCTGAGTTGAGTTTTGTTACGTCAGGCCGTAAATTAGATGACATGGCATGGGAAAGACATACAAAAACAAGATTTTATCGTCCAGTAGCAGTAGCAATTACAGTTTTAACTGTCTTTTTGTTTTAAATTGTGGTGTGATTTATAAAAACAACAGATTGAGCTGCTTTGTGTTTAATACTGGTTAATTTTAAAGTTGGTTTTGGTGCTTAGCTTTTACTGCATTAGGCATTAAAATATTATTTAAAGGAAAACGGTAGGAGGGAGTTGTTATTTTTTATTGCTGCTATAAATGTTATATAGTTTTAATATCAGTGAAATAATCTCTTTATTTTGTTTTGTGTTTGGCAGATTTGCGGAGTTCTTCCTAAGTAAGTAAGCAGGAGTAAAATATAAAGAGGAATCGGGCACCAGCTAGCAATCATGACGAAAAAGAAGGACGGATCAATTAAAACGAAATCGGGGAGGGGATTTTCGCTCAGGAACCTCCTCACTTCGACGAACATTCTGACAGGTGCTAGTAATGCGAATATACCACTTCCAACTACTTCAAGGACCAAGGACCCATTTCCAATTAGTAAAAGGCGCCAATGTGAGTTATCAAATCTAAAAACGAAAAATTGCATGCAGTCGCAGTCAAGTTAAATCTTTAAATCATTTTAAAAATATTCTTTAACTTAATTTCTGTTTTCAGTTAGCGACTCGGATCAAGGACTTGAGACAATAGGATCAAGCTCAGACGATTCAGATATTATTGTAGATTGTTATACGGAACCACGGCTTATGCAAAATGGATTGTATGAGTGTCCATTATGCTACGCACATGTTGACAGTTTTCCAGAGATATCGTGCTGCTACCACCGAGCTTGCAGTCCGTGTTGGGAGGAGTACCTCCGAATTCAAATTACTGAGTCACGAATAAGCATAACTTGTTTTCAGTGCTCAAAACATCTCCATCCAAACGGTACGTTGATACTTTGTTCATTGTTAAACTATTTAATATTTAATAAAATCTATATTTGTGACTGATTGCACTTTGGTTTTACTTTTCAGACATTAAATCACTGGTTGGTGATGGCGATCTCATGACCAAGTATGAAGACTTCATGCTACGACGAGTTATGACACTTGAACCGGATGCTCGGTGGTGCCCTGCTCCAGATTGCGGGTATAGAGAATATAAAAAACCTTTAAAGTTCATTAAATTAAATATCTTTAATGTATAGTTAGCTAAAAATGTATTTTGTAATTAGGTTTGCCGTGATAGCATCAGGATGTGCTAGCTGTCCGAGGTTACTTTGTGAGCGTCCTGGTTGCAACACAGCTTTCTGTTACCATTGCAAACAGCTATGGCACCCAAACTTGACTTGTGATGCAGCAAGGGCCCTAAGATCTTCTGATCACTTGGACATCACTGTATTCGGGTCAAACTCCAAACAGACTGCTGAGAATGCAAATGGAGGGTCAGAAGATCTGAAACCGTGTCCACGGTGTCAAGTTCTTATAGTCAAAATGGATGATGGCTCCTGCAATCACATGTCGTGCACAGTTTGTGGAGCTGAGTTTTGTTGGCTTTGTATGAAAGAGGTCACAGATCTCCACTACTTAAGGTGCAGTGATATTAATTATGTAAAGTGAAGGTGCAAATCTTAATGAAGTATTTTAACTTCATTGCTTATAAAAGCAGAAAAATTAAAAGGCCAGTCGTATTTATGGGTGTGAAAAGGTTGTTAGCTAAAAATGTGCTTTGTTTTTCTACAGGAATCCCAATTTGGGTGGGTCGGAAAATTCACAACAAAATGAAGAATGCCGCCCGTCATAAAAGGAACATAGCTGTTACTGGCGGTGTTGTCGCAGCTATCATAATATCGCCTGTATTGGCAGGACTAGCTGTTGGACTTGGTGTTCCATTTTTACTCGCTTATGTGTATGGTGTTGTGCCAATTTCGCTTTGTCGCTCGGGTGGTTGTGGGCTTACTACGTCCACGTCAGGCGTTCACTTTGATTTCGATGAAGACGCAGAGTCTCTCGAGCCATCCGCTGTCATTACCCACAAGAGATTAGCTCGCCAGTCAACACGAAGCAACGGTAACTTAATAGACAAGTTGAAATTGTAGATGTAGTTTTATGTATATAACTTATGTAATTATGCAGTATTGAAAATTGAAAATCTGAATTTGCAATAATATTTTTTAGCAGATATGGGATCAAGCCGTGGGGCTCCGTCAATTGGCGAAATGTCTGTGGTATCGTCTTCCACAGGAGCGCGAGCGCAAAGAGGCTCTAGTCCAGACCGCGAATCGGCTAGCATGATGGCCCTCGCTGGCGCAAGCCTGACTGGAAGCGTTGGCTCAAGTAGTCATCCACCTTCTCACAATAAGTGAGTTTTACTTTAATTTTAAAATGCGCTTCAATTTTTTTAATCTTAAATATCTAATTTTAATTGTTATTTGTATTTAGACTAGAGATTCAAGCTGATGTGAACTCATCCGCAAAACGAAATAGTCTGAGCAGCGAAACGGCTTCTGTTTGTTTATCAATGGACGATGCAGCTGCCTCAACAAGGGGTTTGGCTGGTTCAGTCTTGTCGTACAAAGTGAATGTGGAAGATTCCAAAAGTGAAGCCAGTTGTGACAAATGAACTTCATACACGCGCAATGTACTTTATTCGGAAACTCACACTAAAGCGTTTCTTGTACGAATATATCTATTTACATGTTTAAAAATGTTTCAAATTTTAAATTTATTATTTCTTGTATTTTACATAATAGTACATATATGTAGCTTCGTGTAAAAGTGATGATGATTATTGATAATAGTCGCATTTATCTGTTTTCCTCGTATATTAGAAAACAAGTAGAGAAAAAAGGTTACGCATTATATAATTAATTCTTGTCATACCTTGTAAAAAATCGTCTGTCCACTCTTTTTTTGTTCATGTTATTGTACCTTGCAAAACGAAACCAAACATATTGATAATCGCCTCTTTCGTTCAGAGATGCTGGAAAGGCTAAAGCAGAAATGACGCAGGTATCACTTGTACCAGCAATGACTATATTTGGTCTGTTCACGATTGAATGTGCAAAGAGCATGCTGTAGTCTGTAGTTTACAATACCTCTTAAAAAGATTGTAGAAGGTTTAAAAGGGCTACCTATACCAGATAAGTTTTTTGTTGCTTTTTATATGCAGAATTATATACAAAAACAAACAAGGAAAAACGAAAACAAGTTCTAAGAATGACGCACTTGATAAAAGCAAGCTTAAATGTACTATACTCACGCAAGAAAAATGTGAAAAATTTGCCATATAATTTTTTTACTATATCGGATTAGTTCATTTAAAAGAAAGCAAAAGCTACTATAAGTGAAGTTGATAGCCGATGCATGCAAAAACTATAATATACACCTTTTAGGTACATTCTATTATTGCAGATTGCAGCAACGTACAATGTAGAGCCGTCAATAATCAGTCTGAATAAAATGAAAAAAAACTCAACTAATGCGTACAAGTCTTTGTAGTGCGCGGTGGGTTGTTAGCATGCTTTTAATTTATTTGATGCACTTGTTTTGATCTTGAACTACATTGGTCCTTTGGGACTATTATGTAGGTCATATTCCAGGGAAAATCACGTCAGTTATATCAACTTTCACCTTGTCACAGTTTCACCACCTCCTTGTTTTATCGCTATTGTGCGTACGTACGACGTACCTGAGAGAAAAACGTTCATAGACCGCAGAAAAAAAGGGTTTTTAGTACTAAACTTTGCATTGCAAAAATATACGCATTCAAGGTTGAGCTCTGAGCTTTGCAGAAGGACTTGACCGCCTCGAAGATGGCTCTGTTCCGCAGCGTAAACAGCTGGCCGAAGGTACGTACCCTCTCCGGAAAATAGCCTTTCCAGCGATACATAGAAAAATTCGAGCTGGAGAATGAAATTGCTTGCAGCATAGCGAACTCAGAAAATAGGAAGTTGAAGTTGAAAGTCCAGCGCAATTCAATAAGTGTATGAGATTCCTGGAAGTTTCTGGTGTGTCGCATTTTGCATGTCTGGAAAGGATACTCATTTTCTCTCTTTAATTGAGATACAACGATCGCATGTATATTTCATTTTTCTCCCTGAAACTGAGCGTTATTGATTTGAAAAAAAAACTGAGAAAACATTATGTCACTCGTGTTGCTAATGGAAGGAGGTAACGCAACGGCAACATCCTTTCATTTACATTTCGCAGTAAATGTATTTCCGCCGCTGGTTCTGGTTCTGGTTGTGGAAGGGAGGCGCTAGCCCATAATATTTCATCATTTTTTTTCTATATAGCCCTTTGCAGGCATTCATGCAGGACTTTTCCCATAAAAAAAGCCTTACGACTACGACTCTCTGAATATTTTTTTTCTCTGTTGGAATGTGAGTGAAAGCAGCATAACAATAACGTGTCTGTACTTTCCTCCCGCACAATAGGAAAAGGAGCAGCTCACAGCTCACCGTTTTCCCCAACATTATCAATTTTACTTTGGGAAAGTGAAACAGACACACATTTTTTGAGCAATTCACTTTACCTCTTCTTTTTTCCGTTCCCATCCTTTTCCACACTTTTCGCTTACTTCAAAATTTATACGATCAGATAATACAGAAGCGAACTAGTTCATATACGAGCGAAAAAGGAGCATTTTAGAGAGGGGAAATACAATGAAACAATATTATTCAGTGAGGACGATGATGATGATAGTAGTGGTTGGTCGGAGAAAGAGTAGTGAACCTCCTTTTTCGCAGGGCTACAGCTTTACTTACAGTGTTGCAAAATCCAACTTTTACTACCTTTATTTTCCAAGTGTCAGGTATGCAGGGGAAATATAGAGGAAGGAGCTGGGAGAGAAGGCGCAATAAAAAAATGTTCGCTCCTCGGCTACTACTACTACTACAGCAAGGTACGGGATATTACACGGAAACGTAATAATAATGCACATGAATGTTTCACAATTTTCAAGTGTCTTCCTGTTACCTTTTTTTCGCGTATCTTCACTCCAATTCCACTCCACACACATACTCCAACTCCACCAATGTTACATCTTTCTCTGTCTCGCTCTGGCTACTACTTTTCTCTTCCTTTCTATTACCAAAATTTTACCATTCCATCCAAAAAAAAATTATATGTTGTTGAGCAAGCAAAATTAATAGCAGCGAACCAACCGCCTTTGAACAGCGCAAAAATATATGTGGAGAAAGCAAAAGCAGCTGCTCCTTTTCAATAAAGCTATATGGATGCTAGATCGCTTAGTGTTTTTTTACCTTTTCGGAAACGCAACGGCAAAAGTACAGATAAAAAATAGACAAGGTTTTTGTGAGTATTCCTTTCTCCAGTGTGAGCTCCTTTCTCCACGGGATGTTGCCGTTGCCTTGATGTCTATGCTATCCATTCAATGTACTTATAGAAAATATAGCGATAGCGAACTGGAACTGGAGAAGTGGAAATGCATATAGCTCGCAAAAAAAATTACGTGAAATGTACCTAAAACAGCTTGGAAAAAGTGTATACTACGACGGGATGTATATGTTACGTGATACGTCAGCCTGGAAATATGAACATTGCACTACCCATCCATCCAATGAATGTCAGAGGAAAAAAACAGGTAAAAGGAAAGGAAGCGCTAGGCCCAATGTAGTCCTTTGCTGATAAATGAAGCTAAATTATCTCGACTACTCCACTCGCTGTACTCCTTTTTTATTTCTTTTGTCTTTCTCCAAATAAATTAAAGAAGCTATTCAACAAAAAAAAAGTTTATTAGGAAAAGAGGAGGAGAGAAACAGCGAGCTATAGTTGAGCTAGTGGATTTTGCTCTCCTTTCATTAAAGTTTATTTTTTCGTTTTGGTGGTCCGTCGCAAAAAGATTCAATTCGCAGTTACTGTAGTGGAAGAAAGTGGTGTTGGTGGTGGATATTTGTACTTCTGGCTTCTGGCTTTTGCCAACTGATTGGACAATTTCTTTTGGGGACATTATCGCTGTTGCTGTTGGCATAACTGATTCGAAGAAGAAAAAAGGAAAATTCTTTTTTTTGTCAAAGTACATCCCTATCTTTCAATCAAGAAAAAAGGGTGGGAAGAAGGGGGAGTGGAGGAGAAAAAAAAATATTTCAAAACTGCAATTTCGCCTTTTTCCCTCATCATCACAGCAATCGTTTTTAGCTTTGAGTGTTTCTGGCTTCTGGCTTTTGCCAACTGATTGGACAATTTCTTTTGGGGACATTATCGCTGTTGCTGTTGGCATAACTGATTCGAAGGAAAAAAAGGAAAATTCTTTTTTTGTCAAAGTACATACATCCCTATCTTTCAATCAAGAAAAAAGGGTGGGAAGAAGGGGGAGTGGAGGAGAAGAAAAAAATATATTTGAAAACTGCAATTTCGCCTTTTTCCCTCATCATCACAGCAATCGTTTTTAGCTTTGAGTGTGCTGACAAAAGCTGATTGCTATTCTGGGCAGTAGTGGAGCCGCTGCCAAAATGCTTCCTTTACAAAGTCATCAGGGTGCCTCTCACTACATTATTCTTTTCTCATCATTTGCTGTAAGCAAACAAAAAAGGAACTCACATAAAAACCGCTAAACTTTCCGCAGCCGAATTAACTTGTGCCGATTTTCACGTTTGACTGTCTCGGTCTCAAACAAAAAAAAGAACTGAAAAAATAAGTTTGATGACTCGTTGACTTTCACAATTTTTTTTCTCTTGCTGATGAGCATTATTCTACATTGTGTGCGGTGGCGAGGACATGATCCACATTGGTAATGACAGTGATGGGTGGGGGTAATTGTGGGGTGAGCTTTTTTCCCTCAAGTACTTTTTCCCCGACTTGTTCAACTTAATCAAAATCTCCAATCAGGGTGTATTGTACTTCTACTTTGCTAAGTGAAGATCCCCGGCCCAACAATACCAACATTATTATTACTTTGTTTATTCCTTCGCTGTGGACACTGGACACTGAGGACAATAAAAGTAATCGTAGCGTAATAATGCCCATTTTGCGACGTGTGGTGAATTGAGCTCTAACAAAAAATTTTTCTTTTCCTTGACTCGGCCACTTTCTTATTTTATGCTGTACTTAACCCGAAGGAAATGAACTGAAATTGACAGAGATGGCTGCGAGAAGGCATAAAACAAGGAGACGAGTGCCAGTGGCGGCGCACCACCAGCAGGTGTGTACCATTATTAGCCAGTAGCAACAGCAACAACAAACCGTCGTCGTCAAAAAAAACTTCCGTGAGAGGTAATGAAAACGACATTTTTTTCTGATGGACTTTCTTTTACTCGTCCTTGATTTACTTACAAGCTCACTACTATAAAAGCTCAGTTGAAAATTGTCGCATAATATTCTGACTATGATCAGTAGTGCTCTCCACCTTTTTTAATTTCATAAACACAGCATTACAAATATTATAGCTATCATTTATCATCATTCATTCCCTTCCGTCAATTTTTTTTGTGTGGAGAGCGAGGTCACGTTACGTGTAGTTTTTATGCAAGGAAAAATGAAATTGGAGGGTGAGCGTGATAAGGCATATACCGAAAATTATAGTACTTTAGGTAGATGACTATATACCTGGGCACTTGGGCAGTTGTTTTCCGAAGGATGTATTTTTTTTCTTTTTATGCATGTGGTGACTGGCAACTTGAGAAAAAACGTCTTTTTCCGTACATGGGAAACATGCACTTTTTCTGTGTACGTCTTGAATATTGACCTTTTCCGCAATTGCCTTTTTTCAGCTTTCAGTCATCCTCGCGCAAGATTTTTTTATTGATTTTCTCCCACTTTCCCTTCCGCAAAAAAACTAAAAAAAAGTGTTTTATCCTCTGACTTTCTTTTTTTACAAGCAACTTCTCAGCTGCCTCTTCATCCACTAACTTTACTTTTCTACCACTTTTCTTAGTGATGGCTCCGCAAAAAGAGGGATAACCTGCCTGTCAGCAATCCAAATTGAAATCCATCCCCTTTCTTATTACTTTGTGAGAGAGTGAAAAACGGAATAAAAAATTGGGGAAAAGGAATAGAAAAAAA
>JAHZND010000762.1:0-23916 GCA_027744115.1 Acrocyrtus sp. NNG-2020 | reverse complement strand
AGACATTTTTTGTTGACTTGACCATACTCATATATAATAAGCATACATGGCAAGAAGGGGGGAGTAGAACTGTCTGTCCAAAAAATATATTTGCGAAGAATGAGGGATGATACGGAGAGTACACGGCTTTTTTTAGGTATACCTATACCTACTACCATTGTTGTACATGTAAAAGGAGGAAGAACATTTTCTCTCTGAAAATTTCACAAGGAGGGTGTAAATGAATTTTTAGAAAAAAATACTGAATGAGAATTGCGCATGCCTACTTAAGTCCATTTGCGTGTAATTTATGTCTAAATACGATGAAAAATATGTTTTACTGTAATGGACTTTGGTAAGTAGGCTATTAACGACCTTCGGAAGGTCGAGCGCTTCACTTTTATGAGTTCCTTCTTAATTATGGAAGGTTTCGTGATGGAGGTGAGATTTCTCTTTTTTTTAAAAAAGTAAACTTTAATTAGACAGAATGGGAGGGAGTTGACAACTTTGTTAGCTAAATACGAGAAAGTGAGGAGTAATTTTTGAAAAGAATTTGGTCAAGAATTCGGTTAATTGCTTAATATAACGGCATTTCTGGGGAACAACTTGCAAAAAATGGACAGTAGTAATCCATTTTGGTTGCGAAAGAATTACACATCAATAATTTGATCTCTTCATCTTATATATGGCGCACATGTAATAAGCTCTGCACTATTGCATAATAACATTTTCCACCCTTCCTTGAGCGATATCCTCAAATTCGTGATTTACCTTTACTATTTATACAAAATTTATCTCTAAGTTCCGTAATCGTCGCCTTGCAGGATTTCTCTGGTCAACCATTAATAGCGTTGGTTTTTTGGCAACCGATATTATTACACATTCAACACGAAGCCTTTATATAAAAGTGCTTCTTCAATCATAGCTAACAGCACTGCAACAATGTGAGAGGAGAGGGATCATGTAAACTTTCATAATTTTTCGTAACTTCCTATCAATTCACTGTAATTTACTCTGCGTACACGTCACACTTCGTATAAGCTGATTTGATTTTAATACGAGACAACACATGTCGTTTTTAGTGCTTGGCGTCCTGTAGATTTATTGTAAATTAAAGAAGCTTGAGCTACTTCTTACAGCATAATTTTTACTATAACCTCCAAACAAAATTTTACTTGCTTATTTGGTTCTTGACCACTCGGAATAAATTCTGTCCATTTGCACATAATTCGTAATCACTTGGGAAAACATTTCCCTCTCTGTCATGCTAGCATGTCATAATCCAATCATGTGAAATAAATATTTCGTTGCTTCATCAATAATAAGTAACAATGCCAGGAGAAGGACACTCTGAAGAAAAGTCATTTTGAGCTTGCAAATAAATCCATATCAATTGGTTTCATCTTCATCAGCCTTTATCATTGCAGAAGACATGACATGACAATCCCTTTCGTCTCATTTACCATAAATTAGGGAAGATAACGATGCAATAGAATCAATTTGTGGAATAAGCTTTGCGCGACTAGTTGTAACTGATATGCTTTATTTCCTTTCGTATCGAATAGAGCAGAAATAAGTAGGTAGGCACTTATTTATGCAACGATATACTACACTATTATACATCGTAAATATATTTTCATCAATACTAAAAATAATGAATGTTCTTTGTTATGAAAGTGAGCACTCCTGATGAATAAACTGGTTCACATGCACCGTTTCGTGAAACGCAGTTAATTGGCACTTGTTTTAGCATTCAGACAGCGTACCTTTCACAAAGGATTTCCTCAAAGTAAAAAGATTTAGGCGGGCAAAACTTTTTCTACTGACATTTCATAATTTTTTTTCTCTTTCTTCAAACTAATTTATTTAGAATAGTCTAATAAACAAAACCATTTAAATTCAAAATGACTTGGCAATATTACCCTCTTCCTGACGTAATCCGAGCAAAATGAGCTGATGAATATGACCACGGAAAAATACTATTTTCTCAATACAACACGGCTGACGGAAAACGACACGGTTCATTTAAGATTTTTCTCAAAAGATGTTCCGCAACTTGCAAAACCCGAGCAAGGCCAGGCCAGAAAGGGAGAATTAAGTAAAAAACAAGTTCATCTTTCTTGACCATCAATTACCCTTTTTCACATGAAAATTAAATGAGAGTAAAAATCTGGTTTGTTCTAGCTGAAAGATTCCAGCGGTGATTTTTCTTACAAATTCTCGCAGAAGCAAGTTGGCAACCTTGTCTTTCCTCTCTTCCTCCTTCCACCTCATTCTCTCAAGGTATGAACATGAAGGAATGTGCAGTTACATTAATGTTTCTTTTTTTACATGACGCTAATCGC
The DNA here is from genome assembly GCA_027744115.1 of Acrocyrtus sp. NNG-2020. NCBI lineage: Eukaryota > Metazoa > Arthropoda > Collembola > Entomobryomorpha > Entomobryidae > Acrocyrtus > Acrocyrtus sp. NNG-2020. The sequence continues at coordinate 21,592 of JAHZND010000762.1, read as the reverse complement.
AAGTGATAACAGGGAGCAAATTCTTCTTTGTGAATTTTACTGTAAAATGGATTATATTACAGTCTTACAAAGTTACAAGCTAAGACAAGCTGCAAAATAGCTTTTCCCTTATGAATAAAATAAAACTCCTCTTCCTCCAAAAAAAATAATAAGTGCAACAATAATGTGTACTACGCGTACAGCTTCTCACTTGCATTGTTGCACCGCAAACTCGCTGACGGAACAGGAGGGCTTGCCTCCCTCATAATGAGAATCGGACAGAAGCCAACTTTCATAATGGATGTGAAAAACGAATATAACATTATTATGACAGCCCATAATTTCACGGTCCTGTGACACACCACCACTTACACTTTGCTTCATCTTTTGGAGAAAACGCTTTTAAAGACGGTAATCAAAAGAGGCATGACGTGGGCATATTACCTTTGACTTTTGCATTTGCATTATGTAAAGTTTTCTTAGACTTTTATTAGCTAGAATAAACAATTTTCATGAATTTATGCGAGTTCATCGTGAACTACGAACGCTTTTTTATACTTAGCTGTGTATTGTATCTGGTAAATGAAGGCATTTTGAAAATTTGCAATACAAGGTGGGGACAAAGGTGACCGTTGCGTTGTCTTTTTTTCAAAAATCATGTTCCCCAACGTAACAAAAATGAATGGGAAGAGCAGTGCCCGTCTCAATCCCAGCAACATTTTCTATAGCCTGATGGCTTTTATGCAATCCTGTCTTGATGAAGAATGTCCTTCAGGCAATTTCTGCATTGTTTGCTGACGATTATTGTAATCACTGTGGTCATCCCCAGAATTTCAAATGGGAATACGGTATTCTTTTTTTCTTATTTTTTCACTTTATTTCTCTTGCCACTTCCCATTCTCCGTTATAAAAGTCTGCGAGCAGAAGAGGAGAGGAGAGCGAAGGAATTAAATGGCTTGCTAGATATTTTTTTTGCTGTCAGGAACACTTGAGAAACGAACAAGAGCAGTGGTCGGTGGTGTGGCTGTGGTATGCCATTGGTTTGCTGCGTCCGCTTGAAAGTGCTCATTTGTCTTGAAAAAGGGTGAGAGGCAGCTATAATAAAATTGTACATAATTAGAAAAATATGCATTATTTGAAATGAACAAAGTGGATAAAAATAAGGAGGTGACACCTGACGCCAATACTCAGGAAAAATCATTAACAAAAGGAGTAAAATTAAACCTGAATAGTTTGCATATCAACTTGATCTGATCGCTATTCTGTTAATTGTTCAACTTCACGCGTGCCTACCCATACAACACTAAAAAAATGGTTTTATTGAAGAATTTCTTATAAATAGCTCATTTGTTGTGGTTTTTTGCACTGCTCGTCGCAGTAGAAATATGATAGTTATGTACTTGTAGGAGAGAAGAATGAACAATAATGAAGACTGGCAGTGTCTGCAAAAGCTTAACAAAAATGACATTAGGATTAGAATAACAAAGTGAAACTAATTTTACGCTCATTATTACCTACCTTGTTGAATAATGTCTTTTTTTTCTCTGAGCGTTCCAAGTCTCAACTCAATTACAGTTTTACAACTCCACCGTACACTATTTTCTTAAGAGACATTGTATTAATGAGAGAAGGAGAGATGCAATCAGTCATCACTTTAGCTCATTTGAAGAGTTCGGCTTGACAAAATACATGAGGAAAGGGACAATGAAAATGCCCATAAAGTACAACTGCAAAATGAGCAATTTTATAGCTCATTTCTTGCAACGAGATGTAATCAGCTTTAGGTATTCAATTAATGATGCTGTTCTCTTGTCATTTCTTCTTGCGATATTTTGCATTGTTAATTCAATCAATTTCTTAGGAAATGTTAGGAAAGTACCGATTCAATTTTTTATCTAGTAAAGGAATAAAATATTCCACTGATATCCCTTTTTACACAGATGACTCTATAAAAAATTATCCTTGCTTTCCGTCGTTCTCGTAAGTACACTCTAATTGATGTTTTTATCTGAAGGAAAAATGCGAAATGGCAGCATGTAGTTCACTCACATGTCGGGGTGGACTTTGTGGAGTGCAATATAAAAAAATTATAGTTCAGCCCAGTACCACCGCATTATTCAGTTGCAAAATCAGAAGTGAACTGCGCCAAGAAGTATTTACTTTTTAATATCCCGCTTTAACATGCCTTCGCTGATTTTATTAGTTGACTAGATGTTAATATGAAAAAAAATTATCGTTCTTGATTTATGGGTTCATTTGTATTTGCAAGTGCTACACCTCGTACTTCCCTTTCGGTAGTTGCACCTTGCAAGCAGTATAAATTCGTTACAGCTACAATGGCAAATCAGTTTAGTTATAGGGAAAAAACAAGTAAACAGTGAGATCACTTTTTAGCACAACTAGTTTATGTCGTGATTGCAATTTGCCGTGTTTCTCCGCCTTCTTCTTGAAGAACGGATATTTTTTTTTACTTAAGTCAACTCAGTCACACTCGTCCATTCATCTTTCAACTTTTTTAATAGGTGATTTATCTTAAAAGAATATTTTTTTGTTGAGCCTGTCGGAACTCTCTTTTTTCCGCTTTATTTGTACTCGCTCATTCTCCGTGCTTCAGCTGTATCTTAATCCTACAGAGTATAAGTATGCACTTGTTTCTAATAATTTCCCGTCTTGAGCTCAACAACCTATCCCCTAGAAAGAGATTTTTGCCAGCAGGTGAAATAAACAGAATTGAAATCTTGATAGTTTTTTTTCTCTCGATGATGAATAACTTTTTTATATCAAATACTATTCGTCTTCTCAGAGCAAAAACTGATAAGTCCTGCGTGTACCGCATACAATTAAGTTTTTACTGCTAACAGCGCCCCATCCCCTGACAAAAGGATATCAACAACGTGGCGGTGTGGTGGCGGCGGCGGCATTTATTGTTGCATTCCTTGTGCTTGCTAATGTGCACATTCGGTTGATAAGCAGAAACACATCCATCAGCATCATTCATCATAGTTGTGATAGAAATAGTCTTTCATGCGCATTCATTAGCGTACTCAGCAAAGAAGAGGCGTCCTTTTGTTCCATTTCTGTTGAAAAATCAGACACGTAACGCGCTAAAAGATTTTTGGGAATGAATATAAAGAGCTCCTTATTTTCTTAGGAATGAGAAAGAGCCATAGGCTGGCTAGTCCATAAGAAATCATAATCAAAAGGAGGGACGAGGACAAAATGAATGGGAAAAGTGGTATGAAAAGAAGGATACACCTGAATAAATAGAACAAAAAAGGAGCAGACAACGCAACGTCTTCATAACATCCTTATAGTACGGAGCGTCTTTTGCAAAAAACTATTTTTGTCTGATAATGAATGAAATACGGAGGTGTGTTTTGTTGTTGTCGTTTGCAAAGTGTGTGATCTATCGTAATTTATTTGCTACGATACAAGCTCTCCACTGCTGTTTTTATTAGGTAGTGGTGGGCTCTTGGTCAAAAATTTTTACTATTTGTGCGGAATGCATAGTTACACTGGCTAAAAAAATCTTGTTCACAATCTTGTCACTTTTGTGTAGGCAGAAGGATACGGGTATGGAAGATGAAATAGTGCCTTTTTCACAAAGCAATGAGCAATGTTAATTAAGGTCATAAATCTTGAAAAACAAACAGGCAAAATTAAAGTAGAGCTTCCTTTGTTACTCCTCCAAAGCTGGGAATATATATGCAAGCACTTAAAGCGTACAAGATAAAAGCCTTAAGAAATAAATAATTTTAGGAGATACATACCACACAGGGAGAAGAAGAAACAAAAACTGATATGCGTAAATACTATTGCGAAATGGGTACGTTAACATATAGAAAGGAGAGTAAAAGTATGAAATGTTTTGGATGAAAATGATGGGGTGTTGTATCGCAATTCACTATCTACTATCTATCAATTCATTATCATTAGCGAACGTGTTACTCACAAATCTTCTTCCTTCTTTTTTTTTGCAGACAAGCAAACACAACGAATTTGGTTGTTTTTTGGTCTTTCATTCATCAATTATTTCTGCTTGCATGGTCACCGCATCATCTTAAAGCCTCTTCTGCAGTATACATAGTGAGTAGTGTTGCAATGAGGACTGAGATTAAGAATCAAATACAAAAATATTTATTAGCAGTCCTACATTCGCAAAGATGCGGTGGAATAAGAATCGGCACTGTTGCAATTACTTATTAAAGTAGCAACCAATCTGTAAATTAGCATTCTCGAAATTTGAGAATTTTCATGGCTTACAGGGATCGAAAAGGAAAGGATTTTTTTTGAATGAAATGTATATCCCTCTCAAAACTATAATTTAGACAATTTGTTCGGTTTCAAATTTTAATAAGAGGCGAGGATTAGAATAATAATGGTAATCTGAACGCCCAGTTGACTATACTCGTTATCACTTTGCGTTGAGATGCAGTCCTCCTTCCTTGTGTTGAATTTACTGCAAAAGCAGAAAAAAATATATTTACGCTGGGGAGTTGCAGAGAGTATGGACAAAACAGTGACCGTAGTTTAGCTCTCAGAAGATCAGAGCCAGTCCATTTTTTCTCATCGAATCTTTCCTTCAGAGAATCCTGCCTAATCATCACGAAAAGCAATAAAATAGTCTAAAGAGATCAATAACATTGCCAGAGCTCCAACTCTGAAGGGGAATTATCTCAAGAAAAAAAAGTAGCAAAAAAAAAACGCAGACGAGAAAAGCAAACTGAATTCTAAGAGGAATTGTAATGGTCCACGCAATAGTCAATAGGAAGAAGGAATAGAGCAGACGCACATAGGTTAATCAAGAGTCATGATCGGGCTGATATGAGCTGGCTAGAGCGATAGTGAAAAAAAATTTCTGCGGCGAATGAAAAACTTCTGTTCCTTTAACAGGAGAGGTTATCGTGAAAGATGATCATTCCCAGATCCAATCTTTTTTTTGCTTTTTGTTTTTCCTTTTGCATTAAAGGAAAAGCTTGCGGAAATGTCTGCTTTGATTGTGATCTATGCAATATTACTGATGAAGATGACGATGAGCGTTATTTTATCTGTAGGAAGATGGCCTGGTGGTCGATGGTCATTTTTTTACGAAAAAAATCTCAAAATTATATTATGCAGGCAGCCAACAAAAAAAATTCTCAAAGTTATTGCAACGTTTAGGAATCGGCGAATGAAAAACTTCTGTTCCTTTAACAGGAGAGGTTATCGTGAAAGATGATCATTCCCAGATCCAATCTTTTTTTTTTTGCTTTTTGTTTTTCCTTCTGCATTAAAGGAAAAGCTTGCGGAAATGTCTGCTTTGATTGTGATCTATGCAATATACTGATGAAGATGACGATGAGCGTTATTTTATCTGTAGGAAGATGGTCTGGTGGTCGATGGTCATTTTTTTACGAAAAAAATCTCAAAATTATATTATGCAGGCAGCCAACAAAAAAAATTCTCAAAGTTATTGCAACGTTTAGGAAGGAACGGGACCTGGATGGGTAGGTAGAAAAAAAGTCTCAAAGAAATATCGGAACTTTATGTAAATTTTTTAAATGCTTAGAACTAATGAGATTTTTTCCGTTTGTTTTTTGGTTTCCTGATTGACCGTAATGAAATGGGATGAGGGATTTATGTTGAGATTTTTTTCGGGTGCGCCTTTTTTGAGCAGCTGAATATTATGCTTTGTCCGACGGTGTAGAAAGAGAATAAAAGTTGAAGCTACCTTTTAGGACCCTTTAAAATTCAGACAAAGCTAAATTCCTATTGAGCTTTGAGATAATTTACTTTTTGCGCTGATGTCGGTCGTCAGTAGAATGGCGTTTTGTTGCAAGAGCTGCACGGGTTGTCGTTGTCTTAGTACACGCAGCAGTTATCTACTTTATCTTCCCGTGATGATAACTTTACGATGAAAATTTTCTTTTGAAAAATCATTCAGTTCACAATTAGCGGATTTTGCTAGGAAAGGAGGAAAACGAGGAGGGATGTGTGTAGCGTGGCATACCACATTTTAAATCTTTTTCGCATGCATGCGGGAGTTCATCGTATTTCATGTAGATTCATACACTCAACTTTTTATATGACAGGTACGGGCTTTTATTGCCGAAAATGCAAATAAACGAAACGATAGTGAATGTGGTGATGTAACAAAAGCACATCGTATAATACCTATGCATCTGAGCAGGAATATTCAGTTTTTCAGATGATAAATATAATATTTTGTTGGAATGAGCACAAAAACAGTTCTGGTTTAATATGCATGAAAAAATGGTAATAATAATGACGAGTGTAGCGTAATTCAATGCAGAAGAGGAGTCTCTTTTTTTTTAAAAAAAACGCTCCTTGCATAATGTAAAGACACGTAAGTTAGGTATATGGCTCTGCTAGCTCCACCGCATGCATAAATCACTTGATGACGAGACAAGAAGAACTAGCCATGACCATATTGCCAGAAGGAGAAGGAGATGATCGGATGATGACGGGAGAAGTCTTAGAGGGAATGAGAGAATTAGCAAGAGGGGAAAATGGGAAAGGTGAAGGTACGCCACACAAGACCGATTCCTCTACCTTCTTCGTACGACTCTTTTACTTTTTGGGCTTTCACAAACGCATGAAAATTGTCTAAAAACCTTTTTCCTCTCTATTACCAACAACGGCAATCTTACGGCAGCGGTAGGTACAATTTACTCAAAAATATCATTTGCTATTTTTGGTAAAATAACAATAAAAGATCAATTACAGACTCCCTTTTCACAGAGAACTAAAGTGAAAAGAGGTGTCTTACGTAAAAAAAAATATGAAATACGAAATACACCTTCTTGCCTTTTGCTGCTGCTGCTTTGTCACCACTCTTTAGCACATTATTATATTGTCAAGAGAAAGGAAAATCGAGATGTTTACCAAGTTGGCAAAAAAATACTTAAGAATTTTAATAGATGAAAGTAGTCGTTGTTAGCTGGAATCACTGAGGCGAGCCAACACACATTTTTATACTTCAGTAGCCATGTCCTACTAGCTATACTTGAGTCTATTTCCCCTTACCATTTTTATTTAAAAAGCAGCCTCATCATCAGCAACACCTAAATAGCTGTAATGATTTTTTTTGGATCCTGCTAGGACATGCAGGCAAAATAGCATCGGCTATCGAAATGCAGACGTAACACGTAGTAAGTATTCACAGGGAGGACCATATACGACCAGGAAAAAATATCCGACGGAGCAAAATATATTTTTTTTGCAGAGGGAAGGTGTAATAACACTACAGATGATGACTTAGCTGGTATTACTCCTCTCTCCTCGTGAACTTAAAACTGGTCAGTCAGAGGAATGAAATAATCTATGACTTTACCTGGTACACGGGGCTCCGACTCCGTGCTCGCAACTCGCAACCATCTTTGCCATAATCACGTTACGATATATAATACATTCATGCATAAGTTTGCCAAACGGGCAGAAAAAAAATATCTGTAGAGAAATGCTGTGGCGTTTGGCTGTTTGGCATTGTTGCAGTTAGTCCTGCTTTGTTAACTTTATCATCTGCGAGAACTTTTTTTTATTGCTTTTGCTCTGGCAGTGTAGCAGTAAATAAAAGGATGTGGCGATGATCATGATCGTCGAAGCCCCGACGAGGTTTTTTATTCTTGTTTACTACCAGTAATGCAGGTAACTCTCTAAGCTAAGGTCATAGTCTTAGGTTGTTGGTAAACCAAAAACATCAGAGCATCAGTCGCGCACATTACCACAAGCGCAAAGCGAAAATGTGCACGCTAGATGAATAAAAAATGGAATTAAAAATATATTTTCTGTTTTTTGATCTTGTTACATTCAGTTGGAGTAGTGATACTAATCTGGTGTGATCAGCAGTTACCTATTCACAATTCCACTTAAAATATTCTCTGGCGACCTTTTCATTGTGAATCAGTTTTTCTGCTGTAATTGTGACTGATTAGTAATTGAAGTTGAAACTTTGGATGTGGCCATTGTAGAATTAATGCAAATTCATTTGTTGTTATTTTTGCCTGTTATTGACGTTGTCTTGATTGTAATTTGTAGTAGTGAGTGATACACATGGCGTGTTGCGCAACGGACGATTAAAATCATTCACCTGTTGCGCTCATTGATTAGCAGATATGGACGATGTTGTAGCCCTCCTTAATGAGAAGGTATAATATGCATTTTCGCTGATTCGATTGCAAGAGCGTCGTGTGCATCTCATCCATTTACTTCGTTCAGGCAGGTATCAGGTTTAAGGTCTTCAAGTCCTGATTTCTGTGACTTAAAAAAATATTGTAATCGTGAACGTGAGTACAGTGTACAGTACCTAATGGCTATTAATAACACTAAAAAAGCCTTAATCCAACTGTGCAATATTATTCATGGTGAGTGAGTAACTGCAAATTAGTCACACGCACTCCGAATGACGTGGCTCTGAACGAAAAGCAATTTTCAAATTATGTAAGCGATTTTCTCCGATCAGCTTTGCAATTTACAATTTACGCAAGAACACGAAGTTTTATAGAGAGAGCGGCTATTGATACTTTCTCGTTTCGTATGAAAGAGCTGCAGAAGCGTGGCTACAATTTCCATCTCATCTTACATCGGCAGACTTGTTGTCGTCGTAAATCACTCGAGTTTTTTTTGCCGGATGTTCAACTTTGGAACTGTTCCTGATGTGAAAAATATGGTGTGAACAAATTCGCCCTATCAGATATCACATTTTTTTCAGCTTGTTCTTTCGTAAAGCATGCCAAGGAATTAATCAAGCTCGAATAGCAACATCATCAAGCCCACTCCTCCATCACTCACCTTTTTTTCCATTCTCCTTTTCATCTCTCAACAAAAACATTAATTAATAATAATAGCAGCAATATAGCCACCATTTACCATATCGCCGTCATCATAATGGAATCCCATTCTAGTCGGGAATTCACTCCATTTAATTATTACAAGGACAATGGTGAGCCCGCACAATCAGAATCTGCAGAGATTGCGATCAAGTCTACCTGGCTGTTGTTAATTCTTCTTGCTACACATGCGGAAATCGTATCAAACCACATTCCCCTCAGCCATCGTCTTCAGCCGTTTTAAGTTTACAAAAAAATTTAACCTTATATGAAGATATAAAAAAGATGAAATGAAGCGTTTCTCCTCAACGCAAAGTACATGAGATGAGATGTAGCGGTTTGCTGAAGCGATTATGATAAGGACGATGTGTGTGGAGAGCACATCTAGCATCTCTCAGCAAAAAGGCAACAATGAAATATTCAACAGTCAAAGTGCGTGTAAGATTAAATGACGGGGAGTTGTGCCTCTCGCACCAGATTATATAAGAATTGCTAGAAAAGGTGCAGCCGAGGTGAGAGCTCTCTCAGCAAAAAAAGCCGATTTATTCTTCTCAAAAAGTTTTTTAATGACACTTGGACGTTCGTACTTTTCCTTAGGTACAAGCGCTAGTTTAGCTTGTCATCGTAAATAAGCTTAGTGGCAGAAGTAGCAGTCAACTACCGCTCTTTTCTGCAAAAAAATATATAATAAGTGCAACCACATTCATAGTTTTTTGTGATATGATTTGATTATTTTGTACATCCGCTGGTTTCCTGTTGCTATTGTGCCACGTTCGTTTCGTTTGTTGCTTCTTTTTTTGGTATAATAAGTGCAACCACATTCATAGTTTTTTGTGATATGATTTGATTATTTTGTACATCCGCTGGTTTCCTGTTGCTATTGTGCCACGTTCGTTTCGTTTGCTGCTTCTTTTTTTTGGTGGCCGAGAGTCGACCCTGTTTTCGTTTTAAATTCTAGTATGGAAAAAATATAAAAATTGTGCTGTGAATTGTAAAGTTTAGAAAAAAGTGAGCAGGAGTAAGTCGTAAGCCACTTATCTAGCCGACACTAACTTGATGTGAGCTTTTATTCTGCACCAGCTCATTTAATTGCAGGCTTCTGCTCTCGTCCTCAAATAAATAGAAAAGAAAGACGGAAGTTGACTCCTGTCTTGGTTTACATAAGAACTCATTTTATGAAGAAAACCGTGTTCTGCTTCTTTGTTTTGTCTAAAAAAAGTATTTTTTTCCCTTTGCGCAACAGTAGAAATTAGTATTTACCATTTGTACACATCGTTTCGGCTATTTTTTATTTTGGCACTTGGTATGCTCCCTATCTCGTCTCCATTGCCAAAGTAAGAATTGCACAAAAAGCGTTTTTTAGTGTGGTGCGACGGGGACAAAACTTTCCCATCATTTAATTGCATTTAATAATACCACTAGAAGAATAATGATAAAGTGACGCGGTAGAAAAAAAACGACGATTGCTGGCTGGTGATATTCTTCAGAAAAAATGTTATAATGACTTGACATGATAATGAAGGCGGCTGTGATGACGGGGAATATATTTCACGTTGTAAAAGTGGTCACTGCTGGTGCTGGTGCTACTGTAAAAAATAGGAGGAAGACTTGGAAGCAGTTGTATGAACAGTTTCCTCTCTATGTGGATCAGCAACATACCTAATTAAATGGAATTTAGTATTTCTTTCAAAGGCCATTTGTGCCCCACTGAGAACTTCTTGCTAATCCTCTTCATCATCTGAAGTGAAACTAATGCTAAATCATGAAAAATTGGCGAGGATTATTTATGCTGGTGAGAAAGTAAGAAAGGTAGAATGGAGAAGAAACATGGATGTCAATTATTGAACATTTATCTATTTCGTATTATTACGAGTTATTATTATTACGATATGAAAAATCTTGTTCCGTGTTCTAACATTTTTTTACACAAAGACGGCTTTGCAAAAAAGAGCCGTATCATTAGTTTGTGGATGTGATGAGAAAAATCACTTTTCTTAGGCTGAACTCTGAACTGAAAATAAAAAACTGGATTTAGTGGGCGTTTTTTTCTGTACGGTTGTTTTTTTTGTGGTGGGGCGCTGCTGAGTGAAGTACTGTCATTTTTTAAAAGGCAAAAGTTTTTTTTAATGCACAGTGTGAAGATGGTGATGGTACTTGAAAGAGCAAAAAAGGCTCATTATTTTGCAATTTGCAATAAATATTGTGACTCGTATCGTAATCGTATTGGAGGCAGGGAAGGCTGAGCCAAATGTTGAAAAGAGGAGTTAAGTGAAAAAGGATTTTTTAAAGTGACGGATCATTACAAAAGTGCATAAAATATTGCACTGCGAATAAGTTGAATGAATTTGCCGTGAATACATTTTTTTAAATGGATGAGAGGAGCAGATAAGTGATGTGAAATGTGTAAGAACTGCATAATGACAATAATGAGGATAATATGAGAGCAAAAATACCTGAAGTTTATTGATGCCTGTCAGAAATACTGTTTAATCTGATCTATTACTTAAAATGGCGGAGTAATGTAACGGATGTTGTTATGAAATGGTATTAAAAGTGCAATTTACAATTTTTAAGCTGAAGACTATCTAAATTATGTTGCTTCACCACTCGGGACTTTTTGTCCAAGGCAATTATTTCTTCTGCAAAAATTAATTGAGGAATTGTAGATAGAAGTATATAGTGCCTATTTCGAAGATTGCTTCCTCTCTACCTACCATAAAGCAAATACATTTGAGCGATAAAAAAATCCCACGTGAAGTTTTAAGTGTGGTCGGACAAGTTTTTTGAAAAAGACAATTTTTTAGAAAGGAAGTTGAGTTTTAAAGAGGGATTCTTACTCAAAACAAAAGCTGATATTAAAACTGATAGTGAATTCTTATTCCATAAATATGGTAATGCCTGAAAGTGAATTAACCTTAGCTGGTCATGACAGCTTTTTTTCTCGAAAAAATAGTGGACGCGTCTGACAAATTAGTAATGCATTAAATAGCAAAACGAATTGGAGCGCAATGAATGAATTTGTTATTCATATCTAGTTTTTGGTGTGAAAAGTGATTGGCTTTTTTGCAAAGGATTTCGTACTTTCATTTTAAATCTGCATAATAATCACATGAATAATTGGTGAGCCAGCATGAAAATGACAGTTTTTGTGTGAGTCTGTGGGAAAATAATTTATAGAGAAATATAGAATTATTCTGCGAATTTTAGTAATAAAAAATGTACTTCAACGCTGAGAAATCGCTTTTATATAAAAAAGGAAAATTGGTTCTTGTCTGTGTCAACCTAAACTGATTGGAAATTGGTTGAGTGTAGTTCTCAGTGGAAATGGGAAAAGGACAAAAGTTCAATAATTTTCTTGTGGATAATTTTTTTTGAAAAATAAAAAGGGTCAAAATATTTTTCATTGTGAACATAACAATAACATTTCTCCATATTATGTGCGTGAGTACAAAGTGTACCTTCTACACCTAGGAATAGCAAAATAGTAAACCTCATTTTTGTATAAAAAATTATACTCGATTGCTCACAGTTTGAAATTGCAGGAAAAAAGAGACAGGACGGTGACAGTAGTTGCAGCCAAGACCTAAAACAGCTAGGATAATGACATGTGCGAAAAATCTGACATTATTCCCAACAATCATGATATTGTTTATTGTTAGCTTTGACTGGTATTTATACACGGCACATTCACAAACTTAAAATACGAACGTTCATTCATTTAATCAAGTCAGCCAACAGCCAATGCAAACCTCTCACTTGAAAAAGAAGTAAATGCTGTAATTTTAATAGCGTTCAACTTTAAAACGCATATCTCTCCCTTCTCCCTCTCCTTCTGTATGTGGAAACGACTGTGTGAAAAAATTCCTGTATTTTGACTTAGCATCGCATTCTTTCTGCGTAGAGAAAATATTATATATAGGAGAAGCAACATTTTCTTGTCAAAAGTAGGATCTAGGAGATTAAAATTAATCATCGTATAAAAATCCCATTTTTTGTATAAAAGGTACGCAGACATGCCTGCAAACGCATGTAGGCAAACAACGCAGAATACCTGCGCACTACTACCACTGCATTATTGTATTAGTAAAATACATTCATTTATATTCTCTATAATATAATTCAATTTTACTTGATTTTTTTTTCAATTTGATTTCGACTAAGTTTACGATAGGAGAAGAGTCTTTTTGTGGCATGGCTGGTTGGAGATGGTACTGTGCAAAAAATGAGTAAACTATGTTTAGTCCCTCTCTCACACTATCCAAAAAGTACGTAAGCATGTAATCTATATAATCGCATTATGATTATGAGGAGCAGCAGCAACATCAATAAGAAAATTGAAGGTAAAAAACGTAATAAAAGTAAGACAAAACTCACGCATCATCATCCACGTATTTTTTTAGCTCGATGCGATGCTCTTTCCATCCAAGTTTTCTATATGTGCTCCTATTCTGAGCTGAAATGTGTACATTTTACATAAACATAAACAAGCCCAGATTAAGCTACGTGAAATATATTTTTTTTCTCCTTCTGTTCATCGCACAACGTAAATATGCATGCTGTCATTTTAAATAATATTATATACGTATTACGATACTATGTGCTGCTTGAAAATTGTAGTACTGAGAAAAAACTGTAATACTGATGCGATGGTTTACACACACCTTCTGGCTTTTTATTTGAAGCTGAAACTGTACAGAAGAGGATCGCAAACGTGGTTATAGCTAGTAACAGCACACTATAACAGCCAGTTTTTCTTCTGCAACAATCCCAACAAAGTGGATAGCGATCATCACATCACCAGTCACATTGCATTGTTGACTGTTACCTGTATGCCTGCTGGTGATTGTGATTGCATTGTTACAAGCTAGTGCATTTATCACCATGCAATATCGCACCGCTTTGCGAAGTACTCGAGAGAGACTTTGCTAAAGGAATTTTTATTTGTCATTGTTAGTTTACCCGCTGCTGCTGTTCTTGCAGCTTCAATTTTATTTCCGTGTGTGGTGCTTGTGAGCTGTCTTATCTTGTCTGTTTAAGATATAACTTTTTTCGAAATTGATCCATAAAAAATTGAAATCGGAGGCATCTGACACGAATACTTATAATATGTGTGTAGGTTCATATAGACTATGTGTGCTCTAGTGACTGGCTCGTCTTGATAAAAAAAATATTGTAATTAGCTGAAAATAATGAGATGACGAATAAGAAAAGAAAAATGAAGTAGAGGAGTAGGGAGTAGTTAGTTGTTGTGAATGGTGAGTGATTAGAACACGCGGTGCTGGTAATAAAGATTGTGATTGCCGTTCCTGCATGCAATTCTTTTTTAGGTTGTGTATGCTCAGGTATTAATTACAGGCTAGAGTGAAGTCATGCTTAACTGGTGTCTTTTTTAACTAATACGTTTCTTAATCCATATTAAATTCACTTGAAATGTATTTTCGAGGTAGATAGTGTGTGAGCTTGTGTTGCAGCTGTATGCTCATGCAATGTGCTCATTAAGCCTCTAAATAAATCACAAGAGTCCATGCCCTCCTCTCTGCAGATAAAATGGACATTGTTTGCTGTGCGACACAATCACTAAAACTACCCAGGTAGCAAATAGCAAATGGGTAGGCTGTCGTTTTATCATAGCTTCGTGTGTTAGGCTGTTTCGTAATGACAGAGAATTCCTTTCCTGCCAAGTTGAGGAAGGCGTGCGTATATCTTTGGGATCCATCTTAAAAAAATGTATATAAGGCAGTGTGGTATTCCCGCATAATATTTTCTGCTAAGCTGTAAAGAAAATAGGGTATGTGAGGGTACAGGTGTTTCACCTGCTGCAGAAAACTGTTTTCCTTCAAAGTGTTTCAAGAAGTCACATGGACGAGAATGAGAATGTATTGTAATTCTCCTAGAAAATTTTTGTAAAAAAACGTGGGGACGGAATTAGCTTGGCGTGATGATGATATGAGGATAGTATAATATGAAGGCTTCACTGCTCCGTTTTTTTATTAGCTGGCAAGTGCCCAGGGAAGGAGAAAAAAAATTAATTTCATGTGGATTTGTGCACTGATCCTATTTTATTATATGTGAAGAAGAGATAAATATATTTTTTGTACAAAAAAGGTGTTTTAGAAAGGCTCAAGTGAAAAAATAGTTTTTTTATTTAGCTGGCCTGCCTGGCCTATTCGTGATCGGCTACTTACTTCTGTCAAGAAGGTTGTTGTAATTATAATAGCACAGCTGTAATGACGCTGGGAATAAATAGTTCACGATTAACGATTGTGTATTTATTATTTGCTTAGAGGAGGGAAAAAGCAATATAAATCGCTGTCGCAGTCGGCACACTGCAGTCCCCTTATTAATGGCGATGGGTTTGATGGTAATGCTATGCAGAGCTCCTTTATTGGAGACATCATCCTGATCGTCGTCGTCATGAATTGCAAGGACCTTGCATTATATAGTTATCTCATCAGAAGAGTGAATTGAATTGTATAAAAATTTAATTTTTAATGTGTGACAAGGCTACACGCACTAAATATATGGTGTGCAAGTAGGCACCTATTTTATTACGGTGATGCGCTCTAGGAGACACTTTAACTGCATAAAAAATATCGTTATTTTTCTTCGTTCGCTTCATCTGACACGAAATAAGTTCAACCGGAAAGACTGTGCGAGGCTATATAGCTTGGGTCTTGCGAGTTGTCCTCTAATGTCTAAGCCGATTTTTTCTTCTTCTCTTTGAAATACTACCTTTCTCAGTAAGCCAGAGATAAAAAAGTTGGCCATTTTCGCTAGGTCATATATATTTGTGTACGTAAAAGAACTGCTAGTACCAAAAGAACAAAATCAATATAATGTTACTTTGAATGTGTGACGTTAGTTGCGGTGACGGTGTCTCGGGATCTTTTCTGTCCTTCGCCAACCTTCAAGCACAGTTGGATTTTATTGCGAAGATTTACATACGTGCCTAAAAAGCGATAACTGTAACTTTGTTCTCTTTCTGCTCAGAAAAAAATATAGTATCTTCCTTGCTAGTTGTAAAAATGTAAATCTGCAGTGCAGTCTCTTCTTTTACTAGGTTTTTAAGTGATTTATTGAGACAATCATCTGTGCAACTGAGAGCTATTTATCCAGTTAAAGAATTATCTTTATTCTGTGAAAAACACTTTTTTTGCAAAGCAAAATATGCATTTTTTGTCCTTTTAGGACCCAAAATGGGACTAATGCGTGAATAATTTACAAAAAGGAAATTGGCTGTCATTTGCGCATTCTCTTCGCAAAATAAAATTTTTGCAGATTATTTCTAGTCACAGTTTAAAATGGTTTAAAATGTTGTTTGCGCACAGATAAAGAGTTGAGTCACCTTACGAAATTCTCAAATATGGAAATGTAGAAATACCCACACTTATACCGATAATTATTTTCTGTTACTTAACAAGGTCTGCGCAAACTTGAGTATTGTTTTAAACTGCTTTGCTTGCGTTTTTTGGCACGGCACATCAAAAAAATGAAAAAAAAGATTCCGTTTTGTTTTGGTTCTGCAAAAAAACAAGCTTGTATCATCACTCCGCTCCTTATTTTACGATAAGATAAAGGAATTTTGAAGGGGATAATGGGACATTTTCAAGCAACTAATGACAATGACATCCCATTTATTTACTTTTTATTATTGGTCAAAGAAACGAGCCGCTTCGTCATTACTCTCTCACACACATGTCAAACGAGGCTAACACAATTTCACATAAAACTAGCCCTGCTACTATACTGGCTAATTGAGCGAGCATTCTCTCTCGATTTCTGCAATTCTGCATCTAATGCGGTTTTTACTTTCTGATAGGTGCACCTACTTTTTATTTACGGTAATTGCAATTTAAAAGGGTGGACTGCATAGCTGGTGAGAGAGTGAATAGGTATCATTACGCACCACACTTTCTGTCTGTACATGGTCAATATCTCTATAAGGGAAAATTGTACAACGTAACGATTGTCCTTTAAATTATGGCGTGTAAGTAGTAGTCAGTTGGAAAAATCTTTGCAGTCATCATGAGATTCAGTTTGTTCAGCTGCAGCTGATGAAAATATGGAGGATTGTGTGAGAGGAAATCTAAACACAGTTAAACATTAAATCAAAGAAAAACCACAGTAAATTGCTATACTGATATTGATGTCGCAATCACTACCACCACCACTCAAAATCCTCAATCAATTCAATCACCACCACTCCTTCTCCTCCTACAGTAATCATTTCTTTTCTCATTCAGTCATCCATAAAAAATATTAAATTTTTTCCCAGCTATAGTGCAGCAGAGAGAGGAGAGGTAGTAAAAAGACGCTTTTTCTGAATATCTGAATTTGTGTCAGAACTAGAATTTTTTTTACTATTCATTCAGCATTTTTTTTTGCTGAAATGAATATGAATGGTATAACTACCCTGATTGATTGATATTGTATTTTATACTAAGTGAAAAAAAATATCTTACCTCTAACGAGGCATCGACATTTTTGGAAATCTTATCGTGAGAATCGTTAACCATCGTTAAATGCTATGTGCTTGACACACACGTATCTAACATTAAACTTGTGATTTGTGATAAAATTATTTGAGTTTGTAAAAGTGCATAACAACTGACTTGGGAATATTTTTCTAGAAAGACAGACTGCTTCAGTTTAACTGGTTATTATGTATTAGTTTTCGTAATGGAAAAAAAATCAGATCAAGCTGTGCTGAAATGAATGTTTAAGGTACAATATGAGAAAACTTATTTTTTTGTACCCCAACCCCTTTCTTTAGACAGCAAAAAAGAGACACTGACATTCAGGGTGAAATGTGATCCGTAGCCTCTTTAGCATTTCTAAAAATGTAAGCGTAAAGTAATTAAATGAGAGGGTTGTACCAAACCTCTTCACAGTCACAATTAAAAAAGTTATATCTCCTGTGATAGGATATTNGAAATGTGATCCGTAGCCTCTTTAGCATTTCTAAAAATGTAAGCGTAAAGTAATTAAATGAGAGGGTTGTACCAAACCTCTTCACAGTCACAATTAAAAAAGTTATATCTCCTGTGATAGGATATTATACGACGAAGGAGTGACAATAGCGTAATTGCCCGTAGCCATTAGCGGCCCTCACGCTGTGAAAAATACATACATACAATTTAAATATGTTATCTGCAATAATAACAATATAATAATAATCTGCGAGACTGTTTTATTTCTTGGACAAGTTACAATGGAATAAGTATATAGCGTGTATAGAAAGCAATTCAAACTGTCAGCAATCGCGCACTGCAATAAAAAGGGGTGAAATAAAAAAGTGTTTTATTTCTGAATTTTTTAGTGATTTTAACAGTAAAAAAAGTTTTGATGGGAGAACTGGTAAAATAAAAAATAAAAAGGTTGGAGGGAGTTTGCAGTTTTTATTTTAAATTGTAAAAGTGTGTGGCTGAGTTACCCTAAAGATAATTCCAAAGTGCATTGTGTTTCCCATCATATCAAAATAATTATACTTGTTGACAAGTGGGAATGACTCTGCTTTTTCTACTGCCAAAAAAATATACCGAAACTGGAGTAAAAATTCTCTCCCCTGCTTACTTCCTGTTTTGTGAGTAAAAAACCGCAAGTACAGCAGCAACCTAAAATAATATTGTTGTGCTACTGCAGAGGAAATACTGCTTGTGTGGCTTTGGAGTGAGTTTTGCAAGTTTTCGCTTTCACCATCTCCCATTCCATTTCCCTTTCTGTGAACATTTTTTTGTTCTTTGCACCCATTCTCGATTAATTTTGGGAGAGTTGTTTAGGAAATGAAAACAAACTTTTTTTTGGAGAGGATTCGAGTACTGTATGTGCTGTTGTGTGAAATTCTAGAAAAGAAAAACACTTCCCAGCTCTCTCAGATATGGAATGGGGCGGAATGGTTTAATGCTCTCATGTGATGATGACAAAGCAGAAATGTGCAATAGATATTTATTTAAAAGAAAAAACAAAATGTGAGCAGATCCAAGTACATGGCCTAAGCTACAAATAACACAGAAAAAAACTAACGTGTCTTCCTATATGGTCCTTATCATCTTCGCGTCGCAGTGATACTATCACGATCACACAACCAAGTATAGAAAGTAATAAATTCTTCGTTTCTGTTCTTCTCCCTCTGTGGTGGGTGACCTAGATGTGTGATGAAAAAGTCCTTCAGAGCAGAACTCTAGAATGAGAGAGGGAGAGAAAATATGTAGCGTGCAAAAAAATTTATATTGTGCCGTGTCTGTGTAATAAAAAATGAGACATTGTTATTTTTTGTCCTTTTCTATTATTATTAAGCTACTGTCATCGGAAAATGTTATGGCTAACTTGGTATCCCACAGCACACACACAATGTTTACATATAAATCAAGTCATTATGACTAAATAGCGTTTATAAATCGCGTGATTGTGAAGAAGCCATCTTCACTTCACACTGTTGTAAACAAAAATGATAATTAAGTCCTGCTGAGGGGATGAGGACAGTTAACGACATGCGTTGTAAAAATAAATGACATTCAAAAACGGAATAATTTAGCCTTCCCTTCAAAAAAGGATGCTGAAGTTTTTTACTCAGCGTTGAAAATAATTGTTTTATCCTAACTGCGGTTTTCTGCAAATCGTCTCCAAATGGAAAAAATGAAGGCAATATCGTGGGACAAGTTGAGGAAGCTTGTCGGGCGGAAGAAGAGTAGAGACCGGGACACGGACTCTTCCCGATTCCAGAGGAGCTACTCTTTCAAAAGAGCCTCAGTAAGGAAGAGTGGGAGAAGGGCTGTTGGTGGAAGTGCACTAGCAGCTGCAGCTGCCATCGCAAATTCCTCCGGTTCCGGTTGCAGCAGCCACTCCAGTGGAAATAATGGATACTGTGCGTCCCCAGTCCCTCCCGAAACAAATTTAAGTCAGTATACTTACTACCAGAGCAATGGACAGCTGTCAGTGGACTCGACATCCAGTAACAATGAGTCTGTCAATGACGTTGTCGGGGGAGAGATGAATGGAAAGTCGAAAGTAGGCTATCAAGAAGTTACTGTTAACGTAGATGTGATAGCCGATGGCAAAAACATTTTGAAAAAGGAGCAAGTGTTCGAGCTGAAACTTGGAGGGAAGCAGAAGGATAATTCTGGTGCGGACGTGAAGGTCGCAGTAGTTCCCAACCAGAATATTTATACAGATAAATACGAGCCTAGCAAAAATCTCTGCTTGAATAACAATAGCAAGCATTCTCCTGCCAAGGATGATGTAGTGGATGTAATTGGGCGGTGCATATCACCCTCCCCGATCCCTCTGGGTAGGGATAAGAATCAGGAGTTGGAAGACTACTACGATGACGAGGATGAGGATGTGATGAATAAGTGGATTCAAATGAGAAATCAAGGAGGAGGGCTAATAGGTCGTAGGCAGAGAGCCGAGAACATTTATAGACTGATGAGTGCCGAAGATGACTCTGACTATTTAGATGAGGATGACAGAGCTAGTAGAAAGGAGAAGAAGGAGATATCTCCTGCGAAATCTAGTAGGACAAGAGAACTCTCTGAAAATCAAGGAGGGGAAGTAGATGGAGAAGTGTTTGACGACGAGTTTTATCTCAGCATGCTAACTGAATCTCCCCGTCCTTTGAGGCGAAGTACAGATTCAGTTCTATCCAGGTTAACATCCGACTCCAGTCATAACAGTCGGAGTAGGAGTAGGCTAGATGACAATCTAGATTGTGGAGGGGGTGGCATAGCCGCCCACCTCGTTACTGAGAGAGAACTGATAGGGAATCGACCCCGTTCCCGGCTATTCCATTGCTCAAACTCTGCTCTCGACTTGGTCCATGAGTCGCAGAATGAGAAGCAGCAGCAAAGTCGTAATTACCTTAGGAGAAGGCAGCAGAGCCCAAATGCTACGGCGTTATCACCAACACCCCCACCCCACTTTTTGCAACAACGGCCGCAGTCCTCCTCCCCATCTGTACAAACTAATGGTAACATTAGCAAAAGTAACAATAATATGGCTGGAGTACAAAGGAGAAGTAGGGCGAAGCGAGATCTTCACAAATCCACGGAAGACTTGTTGGCATCTGATAAAAACTCTCCAGATAGTGGAAGCTACCACCATCACCATTATGGGAGTAGTAGTAAATTAAGTGAGAGTAAACATGGGAGTGGCAGCTCTGTCTCTTGTAGCAGGGACGACTTAGTTGATAGCAAGGAAGTTAGTCCAAGTCCAGACCTTTCTCCCCATCGCCACCACCACCATCATCATCACCATCACCACCATCCGCATCTGCACCACCATCATCATCATCCATCTTCCGTTGGCGTTCATGTCTCTTCAGAACTGCACTTATCTCGACAACCTGCTCCTTACTCAGCTTCCTCCTCTTCAACGTATAGAACGGGAGGAGAGGATTCCACTTCAACCCCAAAAAGTTTCTGGTGGACTCAGAAGCCTGGCTCCACAATGACGACTTCTTCTGGAGCCTCGAAAGACTCGGGCTTTTCCTTAGGAAGGTCATGGGCTTGGGGATTAGCTCACAAAGTATTTGGGAAAAGAGCCCATGGGAATAAAGGACCCATTTTGAGTGTGAGCAAAGAAGGCTATTTCCAGAGAACTAATTTGAGACGGGTGAGCGGAAAGCGACCTGCCTACCCAATCCCACTTCGCTCCTCCATTACCAGACGAAGCAGCAGTAGAAAGCACAGACGAAGTGGGAGAGGAAAGCGAAGTAATAATAGTAATAATGGCAGTTCCGCAGCGTCAGCAGGATCGGTAGCGCTATCACCAGGAGCGATACTAAATTC
>JAHZND010000761.1:0-10464 GCA_027744115.1 Acrocyrtus sp. NNG-2020 | reverse complement strand
CGAAATTCCACAATTTCTGCACAAAACCAAATACGGTTTTTTTTTGCTAGGTTTCCACAAAAATGCACATGTTTTTGCTTTTGTCCGTATATGTTCTTAAATCTACAGTAAGTGATTTTTTATAAGTAGCCATGAGGATTTTTTTTCATGCACACCAATGCAATGCCAATTCGCAATGATAAAAATGATTTCTTGCTATTATTAGCAGAGTTTTCACTGTTATTGCACTACTACCAAAAAATGTCAAAAATTCTTTCAATTTAAGCGTCGCACAAAACTTCGTTGATTGTTAATCACTTCCTTCGCCAAACACCTTATCGAATTTTTCCCATGTTACCAGCTGCTCGATATTGTGTTGTTGCACCGCTCGAGCTTGCGAACTGTCAGTCCGTCACTAGAAAAAGTGTCAATTGCTAAAGTGAACTCTGTAGCTAATTGCATCTAACGTTTTTCATAAATTGTAAATTAGAACCGAGCCCCTGTACACTCCTTCCTCTCGTTATCACTCGATCTCATAAACACTAAAAAAAAGAACGCGAACTTTTACCAGTTTTTATTTATTTAACCCCAAAAATCCTTCTGTATGCTGTACGACTAGCAACCTTCCTTTGAATTAAAGTGGTCTTCCCTGGCTTTAGCTTTCGTAGTGTAATCATTGCTGCTGTCGTTTTAAGTGGTAAAATACAAGGAACCAGTGCCTATTTACTGCCGGACTCGCTCCACTAGGTACAGTGCCTCACAACGGATCCTCTTACATTATGAGGATAGCAAGCATAGCAAAGCATAGCATAGCAAGGAATAGACCAAAAATTTAAAATGGGCATTGGCGCGAAGAGGATCGGTTGTGACCCACAGTAAAAGAAAAGTTTTTTTATCCGCTTTCCTTCCCATCCCACCCTGTCATGTCGCTATGTGTATCGGCGCTCGGCGGTGCGACAAAGGTCTAACTAAATCCTGCTAAACTCACGTTTACAATGCAAATCAGATAAATTGGCAATTGGAGTTCGAGAGTTTACAATTTGGTTGCTTTTATGTGAGCTCATTAATTTCACTTTTTGTGTGTTTAGCATATGTACACAATGGAAAGCTTCGCAGCAAGAGTACCTCTGTTCGGGGAAGTATCGATCTATTTATGTGCGACGTGTAATAGAACGATTTGCCAAGTAAAACCTTTCTGCCACGTTCTATTACTCTTTCATTCTGATGGTATCATAGACATGACGTTATTTAGAAAATGGGAAATGAAAATACATATATAATAGTTACTTCTGTCCTGTGGAGTTTTTGGTTAAAAAACAAGGCGGATTTTCCAGTTTGAAAAACAGAAAAGGGACTTCTCAAGAACAAATAGACATCCCAGCGGAAAAATCATTAAAATTTATATTTAGAAGGAAGGAAGGAAAAATTGATTTCCTTATCGGTATCATATATCGTCCCAAGTATTTACTGTAACATCAATCGCCAATCAGTAGGGAATGAATTTTGACGGTGGAGGACAGTCGACGATATACGGCAGTACATTTTATTTTATTTTATTACATTTTACACTATTATCAGTGAAAATTTTCAGCAGAACAATATGCTCTTCTTTGTTGTCGTTTCACTGTCCCCTGCTGTGTTTAGCTAATAATATTTGAGTTACCTGTTGACTCCACTCAACTACAGCTTCATACCTACACCTTGCCTATACACATTGAAGATTGTTTTCCCTTGGAAAGCGGTGCAACAGGAAGTCCAGTGAGAGTTGGATGAGACAACTGGAAATGATGGAATAGAATGCGAGAAATGGAAATAGTATAACTGTAGCTGTATGTAGTTTAAATATAGCAATCGGGCCATGGGAGATGAGGCATTGAGACATTTTACTTGGCAGCAACAATTTTTAATTAGGTTTTATTACATTGTTAGGAATTATTTGAAACTTCCAGTAACATTTTATCTGTCGAGGTGATTGCTATGCTATAGGTAACTGTCTGATACTGCTGTTCAAGTGTTCTAGAGGTGTGATTGAAGCGGAAACATGAGTGCCAGTGCAGAAGTAAAGATTAATTATGCGGCTTAAAGGATTATTGACGCTGACTGATAATAATAAGTAAAAATTAAAATTAAGCAAGAAAGTATTATTATACATAGTTGAAAATATTATACTAAAAAGAAGTAAAATACTACAACGGGAATTTATTTAGCAGCTTTTGGCAACCCTATGTGGGCTCATTGGAGCAAGGCTTGGCCAGGCAGTAGGCATTATTGGTCTGCTCTGCGAGTCAATGGAATACATATAAAATAAATCATTTTTGACTTAGTTTGCTTCTCCACTTGACTGCTGTTTATTTTGTGGAAATAATGATCGTTTTTTGTAAACTAGTTTTCTCTCAGCAAACAATTGGGAGGTTAAAAATCGATATACGTTAACATTAAAATCGATTTTATTTTAGTATCATGAAATTGTCAGACAGCTCTTGGCTTGGCTCCCTAAAGTGTTGAAAAGTTGAAACAACCTATAGAGCAGAATAAAACTCCTAACTTCTATACTGAAAATTAAAGAGTTGAAAATAATGGAGTTTGCGGAAAAATATAAAGTCATCATGAAATATACATGAATTTCACTGACTGCCATTATGAGTCTTATAATTTTTACCTACTTGAGCATTCGTCGTCCTGTGGCATGACTTGGATTGTGGTATGGTATTCTAAAATGCTTTCTTGTAATTGATTGTTACGTGAAAAGTTCAAAAAGCTATGCGTTGCTTTTGTGAGCAGTAAGTAGCTCAAGGTTTTCTGACATTACATTAAAAATTGATTGAAAGTATATATCGTAATTGGATTGGAGCTGAAGAGCTACTTACATACACTAGGACACGTCGGCCTATGTACATACTTCTCTTTAACGTTAGAAAGCTTATGTATTTTAATTTTACGCATGAATAAGGTGGTAGCGTTTTACATGTGGTCGTTGTAGGTAATTAAGTTTAATATTTAATTTTCGTACTAAAACATTACTTGTGTTGTATATAATAATTAAATGTCCTGTACTACTTTACTAGTACTGGTACTACATAGTACGTATGCTTATGTTTTTGGAAGTTGTTGTGGTACTAACTCTTTTCACCTCACAATGAAATTTCGGAGTGGAATGGAAATGGAATGAACCGAAGAAAAAATGTTACCTACCTTTGTACATATTTACAAAAAAAAATCTGATGAGACAAAGCCCATTGTGCACGGTAAACGGTAGCAGAACACATTGACATTGAGCTGTTTTGTTTGGTCCAAGCATTTTAAAGAAATAAATAGGCAAAATACTGCTTACAATTGATATTATTATTATCAATATTATATAATATTATTAATATTATCATTATCACCTACTACTGTTGTATTATTGTCCTTTGTCCTACCGGACATTGTACTTGTAGGTGTGTGTGAATGCCAATATGTCAGTCAGTGTGTGCCAAAGTTCATTATGTAGTAATAAAAAACCTTGGATGCACGCAGTGTTTATTGCATTTGTATCATTCATAAGATATAATAAAACAGCAGACAAAATGGGTTATTTTTATTTTTGTCATTACGCGCAGAAAATTATTTGCCATGAATGAATTACCTATGTCAACTTCACGGTTCAATGCATTGAGCCAACCAGCTTACATCGTTACACTACACCATCGCACAGTATTACATAATTACACATTATAGAGATAACACAAAACACAATCCTGATCCTGATACTCCAACTTATCTAAAAACTTCTGCAAGCACCTTCCTTTCCAGTAACAAATAAATTGGGGAAGAATATTGAATATACATATGTACATATAACTGTTTTCGAATGGGGAACACTAGAGAATGCAACCTGATGAGCTCGTACTCTGGATATTTTTCAATAGTTCAATAATGCGTTTCCAATAATACGGAACTGGTACTAATACCTGTTCTGCTAGTAGCTGTTATTGAAGACACCATGCACCATTTTTAAATTAGAAGACTTTTTGAGCAATTTTTTGCGGTAGCGATAACGCAAGGTAAAAATGAAGTCAAAGGAAAATTCCAACGAATTTGCTAACGTCAGTTGTCTTGCACTGACTGAGCTTACCTATGTAACTAGAATTCTATCCTAAAATCATAGTTCTATTGTATTGTATTTCATTTACACGTAACTACAAGCTATACTTGCCTTGTTGCCACGATTCCAACATTTCCAACACAAAATAGATGAAATGATAGATAATTAATGGCAGTTGTCAACCAAGCGGCTAGCATAATACCACGAGCACGCAAGTGACGAATGCATAAAAATATTTCCCCTTTGAATGGTTTCACAAGAACCATAAAATTTTTAGTTGAAACTTTGAAACCGAAATAAGTCTTGAAATTGTCCCTCATGGCATATTTTTTGTTTCATTGTTATGCTTTCAGTAAACCGAGCACAATCCTCCACAAGTCTGCAAGAGTCACAATAAGTTGCACATACCACGGTTGAGAAAAGAATTTCACAATGACTGACCGGCGGATCCTGCCAGGCGGAAGTGTAGGAAGTAATATCGGCGATAGAGGGGAAACACCTGCATCCTTATCCTCTATTTCTAGCGTCTCCACTGCAGCTTCGGCTGAAAGCAGGGACCACGTCCATGTTGTACTTTCAGCTGTAACAAATTCATCCAGCCCTCTGGAATTCTCTCCTCAAGAATTTCCTATACCTCCGATTACGTTTCGACAACACTTAGTATTAGCGAAGACTGAGGACATGGCGCTTGAGAAGTTGTACAATGACATTGAGTTGAGAAAATCCCCTTCTGAGCCAATTGGTAGTGACAAAGGATCTAAGACAAATTTACTGTACGTACAAAGCCAAGATGACATCGCTAAGATCTCCAGTATCCCTACGGCATTTGATGAGCTGAACTTGGCTGCTAGAATTTCGTTGCAGGAGGTCTTATCGGGTTCGTATAAGGGAAACTCTGACTCTGAGAAACTTTTAATATGCAAAAACGCTACTTTGCCTGTTTTGGGATTGGGACACGAGGACGCTTATATCATCACCACGGTCATTGAAGACGCTGATGACTCCCAGAAAACTATCAGACTTGAAATAACTTGCGGAGAAGGATGCGAATGTGCAGAAGACTTTTTTCTTAAGATGAGATTTCCATATCTGAACAATTTTGAACCTGGTTCTTTGGTTGTTATTCGAAATCCAATATTGACGGAAAGCCTTTTATTGCAATCAGACAGCAATGCTCCTACTATTTGCATTCGTGCTTCAAAAGGTAACGTGCAATTCCTTCCCTATCCATCTGGAATCAAACCATTGTTCCAAACTGACTTGGAGAACACAATGAGTAAATTGAACACCTCATCAGTGTCACCGCCAATGACGCAAACTGAAGAAGTCACACAAAAGAGCAAAGTATCTATGTGGATATCGTCATCTTGTGAAGCTAAATTGGCAGCTGATGAATGGAAGCAATGGGGAAATGACTTCTCAGTGACTAGACTACATTGTCATGCCCTCATTGCATACAATATTGCTATTCGCTTTGATCCTAACAGTTTGGAATTGGCTTCTGCAAGAAGTGCTGCATTGATAAATCTTGGCTTATACTCAGGGGCACTAAGAGACGCCGAGTTTATCACATCTCAAGACCCTTTCAACTCCGGCTATATTCTTAGAAAAGTGAATTGCCTATGGGGCCAGGCCAAATATCATCAGTCCTTGGATTATCTTCACCAATTGATGGAAATGCTAGCTTCACAAGCTGAAACGAACTCCAGCAGTTCTGCTGTGGATCCTGAGCTAAAGAAAAAGAACGTGTTTATTCAGAGTATTATTGTGAAAACCGAGAAGATTATGCAACAGCAAAACTCTCCAGAAATCCGAGGCACGAACGACAGATACTTTAAAGGTAGCCCAATGAATTCTTTGAATCACGAACCAGAGTATTACAAACCAGTTGACGTTGTAGAGGATACAACTGCGACAGAGAAGAAAACTTATGTCGTCACAAATCAACCAATACAGGCTGGACAGTTGCTGGCTATATCAAAGGCCTTTTCAGTAGTTACGTTAGATCCCGCCCTGGGCTTTCTTGTTGATCATAATGATGAATTGATAAATACAGTTATACAAAAGTTCGAAATAGATAAGCCAAGTCAATCTGAATTTTACAAGAGAGACTCTGAGAATACGGAGGTTGAAGGGGAAGCATCAGAACCAGAGGGTTCTATGGAGGTCACAAAGGAGCAAATGAAAGGTTTCTTCCAGAAGCACTTCTATCATAGCCATCCAACTATTACCAGTGGAAAAAGCAAGTCAACATTGGAAGGAGGAACTAGTGCCGAGATTCCAAAAATCGTTGGCGGAATCTGGACTTTCCCTAGAAATATTAGACATGCCTGCGTAGGAGGAAATGCAGTCTGGTACACTGTCGGAAATCTAATGTTTATTCGTGCCATTCGCGACCTTGGACAGGGCCAGGAAATTGTAATGGCTCACATTGACCCCGTTTACTCTTATGAAATCCGAAGTCAATTTTTGAATGATAAGGGCCTCTCTTGCTTTTGTCCACTTTGCCAGTTTGAGAAAACCGAATCAGATCAAATCAAAGCAAAGCGGGATAAGATACTAAATCATATGAGGATATTTGATGATTCTGCTTCCAGCGAGAAGTTAAAGGACCTTTCCAGTTATGAAATGAGAAAGATTCAATACTTCGTTGAAGATCTGATTGTGTTACGAAGTGCTTTTGCAAAACTCAATTTCCCTATTGTCGAACCACTTTACATTTATGGAAATTATTTGATGAGCGTAAAAAAGTTCGACGAGGCAATAAGCAACTTCGAAAAGGCGTTTTTCGTCGTGGACAACACCTCCGCCGTATTCTCTCTCGTCAATATATCAATGAGTTTGGCATTTTGTTACATGGCGAAGAAAAATAAAGATAAAGGCAAAGCTAGAAAGTGGTTTTCAGCAGTGAAAAGCTACGCGATGCTCTCCTATGGATGTCTGGAGCCAATCAAGGCAAGCTTCAGACCGGAATTCGAATTCTTAGAACGGAAGGGAATTGCCAGCTTGAAGCCGTGATTACTAGAGTCTCATGTCAGATTATACTAATATTTTCATTCATTAACTCAACATTTGTATCAAATTTATATAAAGCAGAGAAGTTATTACATCAATTAAAGGACACCAACGTATTATCAATTTCAATAAAATATTATGTTACAGTGATATTTTTATCCAACAACGTTTTCCTCCATAAACAGTTCATCGTCATGTTGTAATCGTGCCTTGCTTGAGTCAC
This sequence comes from Acrocyrtus sp. NNG-2020, assembly GCA_027744115.1. NCBI lineage: Eukaryota > Metazoa > Arthropoda > Collembola > Entomobryomorpha > Entomobryidae > Acrocyrtus > Acrocyrtus sp. NNG-2020. The sequence goes on along the minus strand of JAHZND010000761.1, from coordinate 3,163 downwards.
AATGGATCCGAATTTTCTAGTTGCTTGCATTAGGATTTGATCATTTCCTGTACTATTTTGGCACATTTCTAGATAAACTCCTCTATTTGTTGTTACCAAATGCACGATGGATTCGACTTTCGGCTCTTCATTATAGAAACTGCTGGCCATATTTACTAAAACCCCAATAAATACATCATCCACCCAAAAGAATTTGGTTTGGTAGCTCATCAGATACAATCGATTTATCCATTCCACCGTAATTCCTAACATAAATAAGTTATTATTATTAAATAATTAACCAAATACGTGCCATTTAAAAGCTTTAATTTTTTAATTCACCGTATAGCCATGCATTACAGTAGTCTGGATAGCTATCTTCTGACCACTCCTCCCTCGTAACGTACCACTTAAAGCTTATCAAACGGGAAGGTTTATACCCAACGTATTTATAGCAATATCATGTCTGCAATACTTTTGGGGGAATTGGTTAATGCAGTAGAATTATTTCGCATATCAATAAAATGAAGAATATCCACAAATATATCATCGTCTGTTTTCAGAACAAAAGACGCATTTGGGCAGTGCTGCAGAATCCACTTGTATCCCATCATATGTTTATAGGTAAGGTTCCTATTTTATTGAAACAGGACAAAGAAAGTCAGAGTACTATTTCAAAATTTCATTTCAAAAGCGTTTTAGTCTAAACTTTACCTGTACGAGTCAACAAAACTTCCAGTAATGACGTCGCCGTGTTTCTTGTGCTCCTCATCCAATTTCCTTTCCTCCAGTAATTCTGATTCACTCAAATTTCCAAATTCTGACTACTCCCGTTAGAAAGAGAGGCCGGACGGACCAATTCTTATAATTTCTTACCGATGCATACGTTTCCCGAATTATCTGTCGCTCCATAAAGTTATTCCGGGAAGTTAGGACTAACACTGCTATAATTTTTATATGGGGAAATCCGGAACAGGTCGAGGCGTTATTACGAATCCATTTGAAATCGGTAATATTTAGTAGTGAAGAGTCTCCAGGGATGGTGGGCGCGAAAGCTTCAATTACGTCGTTGAATTCATTGGATGCGTACGGATCATTTTCTTCGTAAATTTCAATAACTTCATGCTGCTCCTCGAGAAATATTTCGTGATTAGGCTTGTATTTATTCGTCCTCAGATTCTGGTGAATTTTGAATTCCACGATTAATTTAATGGTGAATGCGGCGATAACTAGAAAGGTCTTAATCAGAAATAATGGAAATCTAAGCTGTTGCAATATGTATGAAGGTCCAACTTAATTTTATGTCAAATAAATGTTGATTTTCGAACCACTAAATGAAAAAAATTTCGATGATCACTTCTATTGCTTTGATGTTTCTCTAGCCTTTGTGGAAGAAAAGGTTGAGGGGAATTTGTAGAACTTAACTTTGAATTGTGATTGTGAGTCATTACAACCATTCTGAGAGCTGGTGGTACAAGTGTACTGCTAATCCAACTTACAAAATTGAAGTGGAAAAAGTTATTTATTTTTCACTTGGCTTTACGATTAATTTGACTGACATTTCATTTGAACTTGTACAAGACACCTCAGGTTCATTTTACAAAGCCATAGATAGGCCCCAGGGAAAGTGGTAAAATTAAAAGTTTTCACAGCTATTTTTTAAAAAATAGTTTATATTGGTAAAGCTTGCATATATCTGTTTTTGCCTGTTAACACATATTATTTTAACATTGACATTGCTGTCATAAATAAAATTGAGTATTTTATTCGAATTCACAACTTTTTCCTTCTGTACATTAATAACGAAATCTAAATTGACAGGAACATGAGAGGAATGTTTCAGCTTTAATTTGCGCTCATTCATGGTCGAATTATCAGGAAAGGGAATGCCTACTTATTTTCGCAGTTTTTTTTCACATGCGTACATTATCATTATGAGTTCACACTGTTAAATGATCTTTGATTGTTTTATATCAGTTAGTCAAAATATTACATTAGCTTGCGCATTGTTTGATTTGCATTAGATAGCATGCAGTTGAACTTGTGAGTTTTATCATCATTGAAACTTCTATCATTCATAATGCAGGCTGAATCGAATTTAAGACAAATTCTAGTCCTTTTGAGAAATGCAATGATCAAGTTTTTTATTACTAACGTATCCGTTATAGTTGCGCATATATTTTGCAATTTTAAAATATAAGCTAGCTTTCTGTATCATCATGAACAGAGGAAACTTTAGTACTTTTCAACTTCTTTCTATTCAATAAAATTCTATAAATATCAACATGAACACTTCCTCCTTTCAAATATTTGCCTTGAAATCCGCACGTTCATATTTCTATATGCAGTTAGATCATGCACGGACCCTGCCTTGTAAAGTTGTAAATAATGGCCTTCGATAAATTTGATCATACAGAGGCATTGTCAATGCCAAAACTACACAGGTATTAATCATGGAGTAATTGCAATCTACCGAAGACTGCCGGGTGTCATTATCTGAAGGGAGTGATTTCTGATCGTGAGCGTGTCTTGAAAAGGATATTTGCATAATGTGTATTCATTTGCATAACAATGTAGTCTTGTGGCCTGCTCCTGCTCACCATTGTGTCGTGCATCTTCCAACGCTAACGCTCGCGCGAGAGAGAGAAAAGATAAACATGAAAAGGTACAAGTGTTGGTAGATGCACGACACAATAGTGAGCACTGAGCAGGAGCAGGCCACAAGACCACATTGTTATGCAAATGAATATACATTATGCAAATATCCTTTTCAAGACACGCTCACGATCAGAAATCACTCCCTTCATGGCTTTCTCGCTCGCACGAGAGGGAAAAGATAAACGTGAAAAGGTACAGCCGTAAGATAAACGACACCACTAATTAAATTGCATTTCAAATTGCAGATTTCAAATATGGGCTCTGATATACGTTGTAAGATTTAAAAAATCGTTAATGGCTTGCAAGCATACAACCTCAGTCTTACTTGCTATTTGTGAGTTTTATCATTATTGGAAATGCCTAACCATTCATAATATTAATGTTAATCCGAGTCCTTTTAATTATTTTGAAAAATGCATAATGTTAGTCTTCATATTTTATTAGTCGCGCATGAATTTTGGATAGGTATTATGAATATATAACGTGCATGTAAGATCGGTAGCTTTCCGTGCTATCGTATCCTGAA
>JAHZND010000760.1:0-15929 GCA_027744115.1 Acrocyrtus sp. NNG-2020 | reverse complement strand
ATACATTTTCCCTGAATAATGCTTGTCTTGCTGAATGTCACAAAAAGTTCTGAGACAACTTCGCAGATTCCTAAGAAATGGTACTCGTGATAAATCTTTAATTTCTTGTGGTTTTAGTTACGTAAATCCAAAAAGAAGTTTGAGGTTTTTCACTTCTGATGAGCCATTTGCGAATGATTGATAAAAACATTCTCCATTGATTTTTAGTTTGGAAAGCGAGTGCGAGTTCAAAATCATTAGTATTAAAAAATGTTAATTGTTACCCTTACACCAAAATTAAATTAGTGGGAATTCTGAGAAGATATTGGATCTACTGCGATGGGCGCTGAAGCTCCAGTCTATCATGTGGTGGTGGTTGGATTTCATCACAAGAAAGGGTGTCAGGTAAGAAACGTGTTTGCGTTTTTCTTTTCAGGTAAAATTATTGTTTTACTAATAAGAAGTAATTAAACATTCATAATTTATGTAACATTAAACCAATAGGTCGAGTATGCATACCCTCCATTTGAAGTCGAATTGGATAAGACTGCTTGGAAGCATTTGCCAACACTGGCAATGCCAGTAAGTCCATCTAAAATACCTGATGATGATGCAAAGGGAGGCAATACCTGAGAAAGAGTAATAATAGCAGCGGAGCTTTAGCTGAAAAGTTTATTTTTCAGATTTCTACTTTGAAGTGCCATCGTCATGTAGCGTCTCATACAAATGTGCAGTCCGAAATTGAATTGTAAAATTGAAGATGGGTGCATGCAGTGTTGAAAATTCGCCGCAAAATTTATTATTTGTTGTAATTTGGCCACTCTTGTAGGTGGCATATTTTACGAGAATGTCTAAAAGGAGCAAAATTGGCTTGTAGTAATTATTGCTGTGCGTACGTGCATTTGCACATATTCACATATGCACTTATTTTGAGGTTGAATAAACTCGCCTGCGGCACATCCAAGTTGCACCTTGCACTAGAAATAAAATGACTGATGACTTTCATATTTTTTAATTCTTTCATCGTTTTCTAAAATCCGATTGAAACTGAATGCGCACTTACTGAAATTACCTAACTCGCCTGCGGCACATTCAAGTTGCACCTTGCACTAGAAATAAAATGACTGATGACTTTCATATTTTTTAATTCTTTCATCGTTTTCTAAAATCCGATTGAAACTGAATGCGCACTTACTGAAATTACCTTTTCAGGGTGCAACTTTACACTTTAGGTCAGTGGTGCTTGGAAGAAAAAAAATTGTCGGGGCTTTTGATTTTCATTAATGCCATATGCCTTCAGCTTATATGAAGGAAGCGTTAATTAAACTCACCGCGGGTCTTTATTTGCAATGAGTTAGTCCACCCACGCATTTTTTCCTCGCGTCGGTTGACTTTTGACTTTGAGACGTGTGACTAAATAAAAAATTAAAATCACTGTCAAGAAAACGCAAATTGAAATAAATGGGGGTGCGTGGGTAGTGCAGAAGGTAGTGCAAAATCGAATTTCCTGTAGCATTATCTCAAGCAATTAACGCAGTATTTGCTCGTTTCGATTAAGCCAATTTGCGGGAATGAGAGTCATTGTCCGTAGCCGAATTTGAAATTTATTAATTTGACACTTCGTGTCACTCATCTCGAAACGTGCATAGACTCCAAATGCGGCACTACTGATATAAATATCTACAATAGGCATCTTGATTATTCTGTACTCCCTCACATCTACATCTGTCCGTCAAGTGTCACTCCTTCACAAAAGAAAAATTTGAAAGTGAGGTTGACTAACTTGACTACTGAAAAGACAACAAATAAAAATTAGCATAGAAATACAATTTGCTGATTTCAAGTTGACATCTTTGCCACATCTCCATTGTTGCGCTCCGCATCACTAACCCATAATCCGGATTTAGTAGAGTCAGAAAAGTACTCTGGGATTTGGTTTTCGGCCGAGGTGTCAAAATTAGGAGCTGTTACTGTCCCTCACTATTATATTAAATATAAACTAACAACTAACCAGTAGTTCATTATTATTGCCTTTTACCACTATTCGTCTATTTTTGACAACGAAACAAGGAGGCAGGTTTATTTTTGACAACGCATATAAGGAGGCAGGTTTATTTTTGACAACAAGAGTAAGGTAGCAGCTTTAATAATTACACCGACGTATTGCTACTAGTCATATCCCATCAGTCATCCTTTTTACTCGATATCCACTCTATCGACGGCGGCGGATTTCCCATTTGCCCCATCTCCGTTATTGTTTGCACAGAAGAAAGTGAGTAGAGTAATGAATAGCTAATGCGAGGAGCCGGTAAACATCATCTTAAGCTTGATCTTAGAGCAGAGGATAATGAAGATAATAACAATAATGACTAATGACAGTCGTAAGTAGCAACTGCGTTTTCTTTTTTTTCATTCATGAGTAGGATTTCTTGTAATACATGCATTTTTATAGGAAGGAATGGTTTTTTTGCAGCAGGAAGCCAAAAAAAATCCAAAGCTCGTGAACTTACCTGCGAGTAGGTGACGATGTTGGGTGAGCATGCGGTAATACTCCATTGTTGTTGTTACAATGAATAAAAAAAGGAAAACTGACAGTGTGAGAATGATGAAGATGACGTTGAGTGAATTGGACATGTGTCTTCGCTATTGTGAGTATGGAGAAAATTTGTTGTAAAATTTTGGTGCGAGCAGTTTAGCGAATTGTTCCGCAGATGTAAATGTAGCATGTACTGTTTGCAGGCGTAAAAAGTGTGTTCATAATGGATGTAAAGGAGGTGCTGTATAATGAAATGATGATGACATACGAGTTTTGGCATGTTTCGTCGAGATGTGAGAATGAGAAGGGAACACACGGCAGCAGGCGGAGTACTTTCAGATTCTGCTTTTTTTGAAACTGAAATGATTTCCTTTTTGCAAAATGATGATGCTATATTCGTACTGTGCTTAGAAAAAAAGGGATGACGCTATATGGGCATATAAAGTGACAAAAAATAAGATGATGGGAAATTTGCAGTAATGCAGTGAGGTCCTATACGTAGGTATATGGTGAGCGACGTAAGTTTGAGAAGAAAAAAATTGTAAGAATGCGGACCTACGAAAAGACATTCACAGAGCTGTAAACTTAGTTTTTGAAAACGGATGCGGAACCGTGAAGATAGCGATGATGATTTTTTAAATGGCAGAAGGTGGCCTGAATGATGAGAGGAGAGGGAGAAGATGATATAAGGGAAAGTAAAATTGGTAAAAAGTGGCCAGTGTCATTTTTTCAAGTGTGGTTTGCGGTTGAGTTGAGGCTGCGGTTTTTTGCTTAATTTTTTTTTGTGGTTTCACTCCAAGGAAAAATAAATACTGTGCCGTTTCGGATTTTTAAAAAATCTATTAAAGAAATTCAAATTATATCCAATTGTGACCATGATTGATCAAGCTGCAATTAATTTCCTGGCCAAGCTGAGCCTTGCCTGCCTCCTTTTCCTCGCCATTTTCAAGTCGCGCTGACTGCAAAGCCATCCAAACTGATCAGGGACAATTTGCCGGAAGTGATTTGAACTCAGCGTCCGATCCATCCAGTCAAATTTATCAGTACCAACACCACGACTCGCAGCCACACGAATATCCAGCTCAAAACAATTTCCAGTATTACGACCAGCAGCAAAATCAGCAAAACTTGCAGCATCTTAATCAGCAGCAAAGTTTCGGAGGAGCCCAAGCCAACAACAAGCCAAATAGGAGAAGTCGTAACCGGCTAACTGCCCCTTTTCCAAACTGCCCCTTTGGGTAAAATTGCCCCTTATCCGGACTGCCCCCTTACCAGATTGCTCCTGTCCGGATTCCCCCTTTTCCTAATTGCACCTTGCTCAACTGCCCCTTTTCCGGATTGCACCTAAACCGGACTGCCCCTTGACCTAACTGCGCCCAGGTAGATTGCCCCTTATGGAAATGAAATGAATGGAAGAATGGGAAATGAAAACTAAATGAAAAGATCATGGGGGCATTACTTTAGTAGGTATAAAGGGACCGGTCCCAAAATGGGACAATTTGAGATTGACGTATAAATGGACCTGAACAAGGCGTAGCCATGCTCTCTCAGTCTCTTCAGGGATGTCAGCCAGGCACCTACAGCATGTGGTGTAGATTCTGGTCAATGTTCATCCGAAGATAAGACAAAAAGAGTTTACAAGAAAGTAAAAATCCTGAGAGCTATAACTAAAATTTGTCACAAAAAAAAATTTGCAAACTGGGTCAGTTTGCGAATTACCTTGTAGCACAAACGTTTTGTGCCGAAATGTAGTGTATAGGTAATCTTTCACTGTTCAGTTTTGAAAGAAAACTCTGTCACGATGAAATGTACAATAAAAAAAACTTCGACAATTTCACAAAAATTGCATTTAAGTAATTTTACAATAGGTAATGACTTGAAATAAATTCATTTTAGTAATATTTTTATGTGGGGGTTGGAGGCACTACACATCGCTTTTTCTCCTTGCCTCTGACAACCATCAGCACATCTGAGTCTGAGGTGCAGCTGGAACCTTCGGGGCATCCAATATGGTAGCCGTCACATTCCATACACATTGACCTCATGCTCATGTATTGATTCCGAATGGAGTTGGTAATGTAAGGATGTCTCATTGAGAGTGGAACATGACCGTTTAGAGCAAGCTCTTCAAGCTCTATTGGGAAGTACACTTTGCCGCATGGTGCCCCCACGGAACTTACACAGGATAAGGTTGTCTCGTCAAATTTGAGTAATGAGTCCATGCAAGAGCACGTCTTGTTGATGCACGCCAAACCGGAAAAGACATTGCATAGCTCATTCTCACATTTTTCTCCGAAACTTTTCATGCATTTCTTGGAGGGCGTCTCCGAATAGCCTTTCTTGCATCCGCAAATGTGCCTTCCTGCCTTTTCATTTAGATTGCAGCTGGCATAGGGCACACAGCTTTCTTTTAGTGTGGCATCGCAAATATCTCCAACGGAGCCGATACAACGGCCAAGGTCGTAGTTGTAGCTTTGATGGAGTGGATTCATGCACTGGCACACCTTATCCATGCACTTCAGATTCCGCTTGGTGTCGCACTGTTCATCCTCGCCGTAACATGGTGTATTGTAACCAGGCGGGATTAGTTTGCATCGCCGATCTTTCGAAGGCTCGTATCCAGGTTGACACTGACAAATGCTGTCCCTCGAGTAATCCCTACCGCCATCAGGTTGACTCCAACGTTTTGGGTTATTGTTCCCCCCACTGTTCGGATTATAATTTTCGCAGAAGGCGTTATCCACGCAGTACATTGTGCAATTTCCGCCAACAAATGAAATACACTTGCGAACTTCATTGTCGTAAAACTGATCCGTTGAGAATGGGCACTGACATGTGGATGTCACTGGAGAGCAGACGAGGTCACCCTCCGCATCGCACTTTCTATTTTCATCACATTTCTCAGAAAACTTTGCGTAGGGCACGCAGTTCCCATTCAAATCTTTGTAGTGGCCGAGTATGCAAACGCAGTGCTTTTCAACGTACTGGTAAGATGGCTTGAAGGCGTCGTTATCCCATACGCACATGGAGTTATCAGGGCAGTGAGCCATTGTTGAGTTTGGGCTGCCAATGAAGAATCCACACTGCCCTCCAATACCAGCCACGCATATTTTCCTATCGGGGTCATAGGTCAGAGAGTCGTATGCGCACACACAGTGCTTCTCTTTGCACACGAACCCTTCATTAAGATTGCATTGACTGGAGTCCGTGCACGGGGTATGAAACTTTGCTTCTCTCTTCTTCGTCGAGAAAATTGTAGTTGCTGGAGTTATCGTGGATGAGGAAACTACATTTTCTTCTCCGAACGTATCCACAACACTTGAAAATATTAAACCTAGTTGAACTAGCGAAAACACGACTTTTTTGATCATCATTGTGACTACTTTCCAAGATTTAGAATTTGTCTCTGCGCAAAATTTTTATGCGCTGCGTTTACTAAAAGAACGTACACGTTTCAGAGCGACTGGAATACTGCAGCGTAGAAGGTGCTCCTAGATTTAGATTTTTCAGCTCTAGTAATAAGCAAAGCATATGAAACGATTTTTAACAATCTGTACAACCCCAACAACGAGCAAGGGAGCTGGAAACCACTTTGAAATGCGAGTCGTTGATCTCTAAAACAGGATATTTATTTCAAGCCATACGTATTTTTGTCCCTCCAAATCACCAAAATCTGCGATGACCACGCAACTACAATGCATTCCCATTTCCGCTTCGTATTTACCTACACGCGATCTAGATAATTTCCTATGTGTTGAGCGGAAGAACACACATTTGACATATATGAACAAAGCTCTACATCAAACTCGTGTTTTTAGGTGCGCAAAAATCATTTTTCTGGTATTTTCTACAGAGCCTATGCATAAGTCTAGTCATAAAAAAGTACAGTTGAAAATGGACAAGTATTCACAGCATCATAAAAGGGGTAGGAGCTTTTCTAAAGTATTAAATTGAATTGCACAGATCCTCCCCCGTCCAAACAATGGAAACTATTTCGATAATAGAGCAACATGAGTAAGAATTTGGGAAAGCCAGAGCCAAGTTCCCAAATTACTGATAGGATGACCATGTTGCATTGTTGCAAAAAATATTTTTTAATGCAGAAGTTGGATAGTCGCAAAAATAGCTACACTGATTATATTATTGAGAGCTATATAATCACATCAGGGTTAGTCATAGAATCCTATCGGAAAGGATGAATCACGTCCTTGTAAAGCGTGGCGTACTAACATTTTTTTTCTCAATTGTTCAGAAATCAGAAGCAGGCTTACTTTTGCTTATGCAAAAATTGGATTGCGAATTTCTACAGTGCAAAAAAATCATTATGTCCATAAAATAGATAGAGTATCCTATGTAGTCTAAAAATAAAAAATTCTTTTGTAAATGGAACTGGACTAAGTGGTTGGGTGCAACGTTATCTTGACATCTAAACGAGACGCTTGTCATTGTCTGTCATTTCTACTCACATGGCTCCGTCGTTCAATTACTGATTATATGTGTTTACAACTTACTTATGCACATGTAGTAGTACGTAATAAAAGTTTGATTTTTGATTAGACATACATATAAGGATGATAAAGGGTGCCTGTAATACGAACACGTTAATGGTACTTTTATTTCATTCAGTTTTTGTAACATTTAAGCTCAAGACACTAAATTAAACACCGTTAAACATTGCGTTAGCCAATTTTACCAACCATATCATCACTGACACTGATTTTCATTAGTATAATCATTACTTCCGATTCAGTTCATTCCGTTACCATTTCGTCAAGCCATTTCATTTCATTCATACATACATCAACGCTATAATATATAACAATTAAATTCGCATCACAAGCGCGCACAGCTTTATACGACACCTACATAGTAAAATTGAGAGTACATGAATATAATTGCCACTATACCACTGATACATGAAAAATCTACAACATCCTACTAAATATGCCTACACACATTTAATGCATAAATGTTTCTCTGACATGTCACTCTTTGCATTACTTTATTACATACTGATTCTACACTATATTTTTGACAAAAGAATACGGAAGTTTTAAAGCCGACAAGATTAACTTAGTAAGAAGTGTTCAGACACAACTGTACAATACCTGCCAGGTTTTAAAATCATTTCATAAAGTGTAGCATAGTACCTAGTACCTGTATAATTACCATTAATCTAAATTAATTAATTATGCGAGATCCGTTGGCTTCTGAGTTTTCTTAAAACCCTTTTTCACTTGCTCTCGTCGCAAGATGAATGTTGGTTTTCGACTTTGATATCTTCAAAAAACGCTCTTGGTGATGCTATCAGACACTCTTTAAAGGACTGACTCTTCATAAGAGTATCCCAGTTGCTGTAATAAACAAGGAAAATACCAAATGATGATTATATTTTATCTTTTAATTAAATAATTTGAAAAAATATATTCCCTTATCTCACCTTTGACAGTACATGCGAACCTCCTGGAGGACTTCCACTTCTGCATTGTGCATATATGCTACAATTGAAATTCTCCCAATGGTGTCGTTGTTAATTTTTTCACACAATCTTCGGAAACACTGGTTCTTCAGATCGTTTAATTCGTATTTGTCACTGGCTTCAACTAGACTAATCAAGTAGTCCATATCGGATGTGTGCCGGATGTCGCCCGTGTAAATATAGTCCAACATTCCTGAGACGGCTGCTGCTGACATGTCGTTGATTTTGACTATTTTGGAGCGATTCTCCATCGTATCATGCCTCAACATCGCGTCAAATACTTTGCTTCGAGCTTGACAAATACAAAAATATTTTGCGCGAATTCAATTAGGTAATATATTTAATATTTCAATTCAAACCTTACATGTAGTATGGTATGATCAATGATGCAGTAAGTTAAACACAGGAAACTTTCCTATTCCCTAGGGCTAATAGTAAATAAGTAGGTATGTACATTTATTATATTTACCTGTCAATATAGCCTTATGAACCGGGAAGTTTTTTCCTTCGCATTCAATTGTAAAATCTGCCCCATTGTGATTCCTTAACAGTTTCCTCAAATCTTTCTTCAGTAGCACGGTGCTGGCATCTTCTTCAGCTTCAACTCCGTCTGCATCAATTTTCCTCCGTTTACCTCCAGCAAATTTAGATCCAATGCTGGGTCGTTTGTACCTGCTCACTAGATCTCCCAAAATATCTAGCTGGATTCTAAGCCTTAGCGTATTATCTGATAAATAAATCTCTCGTTCATCCCATAAAGTTTCAATTGTAATGATGTAACCCATTCCCCAACCGTTGTCCTCTGGAGTAAAGATCTGGTTCTTATCACAACCTGCGTACCGATTAGAATTACAATTAATAGAGAGAACTGATTGCTCAATTTTAATGCAAACGAAGTGCTTGTAATTGTAAGATAAGCTTACGTCTCCGCAAAAGAGTTGTCCCATCAGCCTTCATAATCATCACCGTCAAATGCACCGATATTTCTTTAATTAATTCGGTAAAAATCTTCTTCAAGTACAGCCATATCTGCAAATAGCCTGACTCTGCACTCAATATCAGCTCCCTGCCAAATTTTAAATTCCACGGAAATTAGTTACTATTTTAAATATGATAAATCATAAAAAAGTATCATATCCCAATTTTTAAGTAATGGATCGTACCATTCTGACTCCCGGCCTATTTCGCCACCTGCCTTAAATGGATTTGATGAGATTGGCTCGAACTCTTCATTCTCTGGAGTACATATTCTGTCAAAATTCTTGATATCCCAGTGATATATGATTCTGTGCATTTGCACCTGAAAAAAGGACAAACAAAATTAATAGATTATACTATGAGACAGACAATAGCATTTTGTTAGAAATAAAAATTGTCTGGAAATCTCTAACTAACCTCGGTTTCTGCGCATATTACGGATTTGCTAGTAGCATGAGTTGCCATCTTGGACAGTACAATAAGATAATATTCATATAAATATAATTACAAGGTAAAAACACACCTACTCTCCACTTGCACTTCTCCAGGTACTATGATTAAATTTAATACTGACAAGTTGACCACTTTCTCTTCACAAACAATGAAAGCTGAATATATACAACTAAATATATACAATTTTTACCTGAACAAATACTGACTTTTTAACTACTTTATACCTTACAAAAATTGGTAAGTTAAGTTTTAAATACAAATATTAAAAACAAAGAGTGTCCTTTGTCTGATCTTTATCCACGTTTTCGGAAACCTTGCTGAGTATTGATTTTTTCCCCATAATTTCTGATACCTGACACTCATCGTCAGATATTTTCATGAACAATATGCAACAGTGTCCACTTAATTACAATAACTTAATTCTCTTTTATAGATAATAACTTACATATACTTACAATACAAGAACTATGGATAGATTCCTCTCTCACTTGACCAAATTTACCGTATGGAAACTTACAATATTAATATCAAAAAGCACCATAAAATTGCACTATTACCTTGTATATATTTCTTTATATTTATGCCACAGGTTTGTACATTAACACTTTACATCTACTCTAAATAAATAATATTTACAGAATTACACACTCCCAAGTTTTAAGATTAAGCTGACAACTTCTGCCACAATTTTATTTATAAACGCTAACCCATGTCTTATCTACTCCCTCTGATTAATTATAGGACACAGTGTACTGACTTAAGTTAAATGGCTAATTACTATAAATTATTATGCAAGATCCGTTTCCCCTTCCAATTTTTGATTCAATATGAAGAACTACTCCCTGTCACTTCCAACTTCCTGGAGGGGCTCTTTAAAAAACTGGAAACTTAATTTATATTGCGACGGGACCTTTTAAACCCACTTATTTCTTTATGGAAAATATTTGCAAACGCAGACATGAAGACAGATAAAAAAAGTCCCTTCTTCTTCACTTCTTCTGCTCCCTGCAAATGCTCTCGGATACAGAGGGAGACCCATATTCTTACAAGAAGAGAAAAACGATCTTTCTGGGTAATTTTTTTTGTACAGATAAAAAAAGTCCCTTCTTCACTTCTTCTGCTCCCTGCAAATGCTCTCGGATACAGAGGGAGACCCATATTCTTACAAGAAGAGAAAAACGATCTTTCTGGGTAATTTTTTTTGACTTTTTTTTAGCTGGATGACCACTCTCTAAGCTGCCTTATTAATCTGTGCAATATAGTTCCACACGCCACACCGTGCCACACACAGAGCACAGCACAAAACACTGGTACATCCATATCCATCTACAGATGCATAATATCTGTAATAGCAACAGTACGATTTGGCCTTCTTCTCCTCGACAAGAAGAGACGAGAAGACGAGGAGAAGAAGAGAACGGAGAAGCTCTTCTTTTCAGATTTTCAGTATTACTCATATGCACATGCACATCCTATAATGGAGATGCACCTGCGAGCATAACAACTTTTCCTTAAATACAAATACAATGCAATATACAGAAATAGGCTAAATGCGAGATGCACAGCTGAAGAGGTGATTATACTTGTCCACTTTGAACGGGAGATTCTCCCGCCGATCTCCGCTGCTGATGTTGGAAGTTGCTTCCTAGATGTCTGGATCTGCTACGCCGTATTTTTCACTGCTCGCGGCGCGACACACCTTTTCCCTTTTCGCCCGGAAAAGAAAGCTCAAGAACGAGATCTGTGAAAAAAATTGAATCGGGAGATTTCGAAAAAACGCTGAAAACGTGCTCTAATTGGCTAATCGAAGGACAAAAAAAGATTGCTCTTTTTTTAGTACTGCTCTGGTTTCACATGGCTTATTATTGTAAATTAGATGGCAAGGTTTTTTTTATGCTTTATGCAAAATGAAATTTTTGAGGAGAAAAGAAGTTTTCTCAAAGGGAGAAAATGGAAAAATGTTGATTTTCAAGCACGTTGGTGAAAGCGTGTTGCTGGAGGACGAGGAGCTCAAGCTTGAGCGTGTTTGTATTACACTTAACTCCTGTTCCGTTCGCTTTCCGAATGAATGCTGTTGCTTATGAGGAAAACTTTTTTCTGTGGAGTAGTGAATGGTAATATAAATTACGTCGTATCGTGCGAATTAGTAAAAACCTCTAAACGTGAGCAACCCTGCAAGACAAGTGGTGGGGTGTAATTTGTCTAGAAAAATTTAGTGCTACTGCTAACTCACAATTGGAAACATTCATGTAACATGCAGAGTGGAGAGAAAGCCGTGTTTTCACATCCCTTTTCGCTTCCATTGCTTTCCCTGCCTGCCTTATTTTCTTTTATTTTGGACTTTTGAGTATTCGACATACCCCAATGCACTTTCATTTAGAATGTAAAGACAAACATTTTATTTCTACTACTTACATAATTTAGTAATTTTAAATAATTTCTCTATTGTTGTTTAGAATAGCGTCAAATTTTATTTCAAATTTTAATTTAATCAATGAAAATAATGATAATTCATAGAACAAGCGAGCACGAAATTATTAATAATATCACCGATTTTTCAACACATTTTTTTCAATGTTACTTATAAGGTACTAAGCTACCCCACGTGTCCCCAGTTTTTATAACTACCGGCAGCTTCACACTTAACTTCACACATGATTCCATTTCAGATTTGATATAGTCTGCAATAACTTTCAGGTGGCTCTTCCTAACTTCAAAGATGAGCTCATCGTGGAGATTCAAAATTGGGAAGAATACGACATTTGCCAGTTGAGTAGTCAGTCCATTGTTTAGACCCTGCACTGAGAGCGATCTCCTTGCCTTTGCTACTTTTGTCCACTCTATGGGAAGAGAGCTCTTCGGGTACTTGGAAACCAGGAGTGCATGTATCCGTGTCATTGCACATTTTACTAGATCCGCAGCGGTCCCCTGAATCCGAGAGTTGACAGCTTGCCGATGCGCTTTCGCTACACAGAAAAAAATCAAATGCACTGATCAGTATGAGCCAATAGCCAATAAATCTTTCAACTTATGAATGAACGCTATTTTTAAAACGGTCATATTTATACTTGTAATTACCAATTTCGTTACTCCTCCCGCTTTTAATTAGAGGAAGATATCGTCTGCGTCCAGCTATCGTTTCCACATATCCCTTCTGCTCACATAGTTTTATGGAGTTGTCCATAAATGATTTTATAGCTGGGTATGTCTTCATAAATTGGTTTATGAACTTGTGCGCGTCTCGCTCCTCAATCTCCATTTGCTCCGCCAACGTCCTTGCTCCCATTCCATAGATGACACCGTAAACGATACCCTTCGCCTCTTGCCTAACTGAACTTGTGATTTGCTCTTTTGGTAAATTTTTCCATTGCGAAGCAATCTCGATAAATACATCTGTATCCCTATTCAGGGCACCTAATAACTTTTCATCACCACTCAAGTGAGCGAGAATCCGTAGTTCAAGCTGGGAGTAATCTGCTGTTAGTAGTGTAAAATCATCCGAACAAGGAACGAATACATTCCTCATCGAAATCAAACTATCACTTTCCGAAACGGACTTATTTCCAACTTCTCGATCTAACTCTCTAAATATCGTATTTAGCTTAGCACCAAATTTAATCTTACAACTATTTCGGATTTCACTAATTTCACTGTCATTGTAAAATATTTCAATGTCAAAATCCCTTGGAATTGTCTGCAAACTTGGTTCGCGCATTATAACACGTCCGGTACATGTAAAATGGGAGTATTGCCCGTGGACTCGACCCGTCCCCAAATTTCTTTCCTGTTGGAAAGGGATAACCACCCTTTGAAGTGAGTTCGACAATTTTCGATACTCCACCACAACCCTTCCTATTTCATGATCTAACTTCAGCAGAACATCTTTGCTAGTTCCTTTCGCCATTTGCTTTAGCCCTATTTCTCGATAAAGAACTTTCTGCAGATCGTTTTTGGATCCTATGTTGAACTGCCGTCCAGCTAATTGATACGCTTTTAGTTCTAGTAAATACTGCTTAAACTGAAGAATCCTTTTAAGGTCCTTTAGCCTATCAGTATCCAATCCAAATCCATTCATTTCCATGAGCATTAATGGGACAATTGATGGCATTTCAGTGTCTAGAAATTAATTAATAAAAAAGGCAAAAAGGATAAAATGGATTTGCTTCATTTCAGCTGATATCAACCCATTTTTAAAGCCAATTTAATTAAAACAACTGACTTACCTATAAAATGGTTCCATAGTCCATTATCTTCTAACTTATTCTTTAATTCTGTCATCACTCGCCATGCATAGAAAGCTTCTCCAATTTCCTTCTCCCAGTCCAGAGTCCCTACATGTTTTCCTACTTCATCCTGAACATATTCAGTTACCAGACTTTCCTTTGAAATGTCATATTTCTCATCATCAAATTCCCAAATCCATTTTGCAATCTTCGGATCCAGCATTTTTCCTCCTGCTGGTAAATCACTCAAAACGTGGGAGCCGCAACACTTTATCAAATTTTTTACTTTTTCTTTGCAATCGAAAATACTGACAAAGCAGTTGTAAGCTCTTAATCTAAAAAGGAGACTTTCCAGCGGCCCTTTCTCTTTTTTGCCTTTACTTCGCTTTGCTATAGGAAAACTTTCACTGCTCCAACGAAGAACCCAAATTGTGTCTTGTCCATTGTACAAAGCAATCGAGTGAGGACGTTGAGGTTCATTCTGATTTAAATTTTCATTTTTCGGTTTCTTTCCCAGGATGCGCGAACCAATTCCTTGTATCGACAACGAGAATAATGCAGAGTTTGCCTTTGACGATAATTTTAGCCCAATTCCAATTAAGTTACAGTTTGCAAAAAAGTCGTCCGGAATCATGTCCACAGAATAAACAATTTTCGCCGTTAACTTCTTGTCCCCTATTGTAGTTTCCAAAACGGTAGGTGCCTTCGCTGCCGACTTTCCCCTTTCCAAAGAGCTCCTACCGTTACAAGTGGACGCAGAGCCTCCTTCTGTGTCAGAAGAACTCTCTTCAAATATTTCATCTTCGTCTTCACCGGACATCACTGCTGGTTCCTGAGTTAAAATGAAATCTTCTTCGTCCAACCCATCAAGTTCATCTATTCTTTCATTCATGCGTGGATTGGATACGGGCAAGTTTGCAGGAAATTTGCTTCTGTTAGTGTTATTTGGCGTGTCACATTGGGCCTTGGTGATTTCTGCTGTTGTAAAAAGCTCCTCTGACTCAAAGTGGCTGTCCTCCTCAGCTATTGCTCTCATTGCAGCTGTATCTGATTCACTTAATTTCAAACTTTGGTTTAATTGGTTGATATTTTCTTGAGCATTCTCTAAACCTAATGACTCTTCAAACTCATCACCAACAGACTCTTCAAATCCGTTATCAAATTCTGCCCAAATCCTATTCGAAAACTGCTCCTGTTCAAAGGATATTTTAGTATGATTAGAAATTAACTGTTCTGTTTTTCTATGCAAATTGTCGGGACTATGAACCCGACGAACAGGACTTGTACACTCATCTGGTCTTAAAGTAAATCTATTCATTTTTCTCCCGTTATTAGGCACAACAGGTGTGCTATGTTGTAAGTTAGACACTTTTATATTTACATTAGGCACGTTTTCGTCCATATGATTTTTGTTGACGGGCGACTTTACTTCCACTTCCTCCTCCACTATTTGTGGACATAACGCCGAAATGTTCGTTGGAATTATTTCAGGAAACGAGTCCTCAAACATATCATCAATTGCTGTCTGGTGGTTATCAACAATTGTTGGATGTAGTACCTCGGACGCTTCCAGCTCAAGCTGTCGCTGTGTAAACAATTCCTCCGAGTAGGTATCATTATCACCATTCTCACGAATCACTTCTATCTTTGCGTCCTTTTCACACTGCTCAGCCTCTCCTTCACTGTTTCTATCTTCCGGCACTCCAACATTAAGAACTTTCTCATTTCCAAGGCAGTTATCCAGAAAATCGTCAGATTCGAATGCGCTACCTGCTGCCGCTGCAGCATCCAAACTCCCCTTTCCATTCTCTATAACCTCTTTATCTGCCACATTTGACTCTTTCTCTACTAACAAAGGAGCCGAAGGAAGCGCATCATTCACTCCAAATACAAGCTGTATATTTCCTTGTCCTAATTCAATCTATATAAAACAAGTATTCCAATTTGCTTAATATCTTGAAGCAGATTTGGAAAACAGTACATAACTACATTTAACTACATTGACAACATGCACATGCATACAATACGCTCGAGCTAGACAAAACACAATAATAACAGTTACGTGCAATCAGTGCATTTTAGAAAATTTGACTTGAACAGTCTTTTAGCGGCTTACGTATATGGGTTTATCTGATATATAAATTAATCAATTCCAAAGAAAAGAAAAAGCTTCCAATATCCATACAACGTTACGGAACAAATTATTATATGTATTAGCACACAACTTCATTACATACAAAATACATAATTATTTACATTACAACTGTTATAACAATAATTA
>JAHZND010000759.1:0-33877 GCA_027744115.1 Acrocyrtus sp. NNG-2020 | reverse complement strand
CAAAATTTCATTCACGTAGTAGGTAATAATACGTTTTCTTCAGCGACAAATGCGTTACTGTTTACAAGAAAACGTAACAGTTTACTTATAAAAGCGGATGATTTTGCGATATCGCTTAGTGTTCCGAGAGCCTTTCCAGAGACTGGACCTACTGGAAGAGCTCTCCCAGCAACATATGTAATTTTTTTGGGTTTTTTATAATTTTTTAAAAAATATATCCAAGTTCTTAGGCAAAATGGAGGGCATCAAGCGTAGAAAGGTAGAGAAGAGGGTCTCAGCCCCCGTAGCGGTGCTGAACTCTTCTTCTCTACAGCTCTCCACCGTTCCAAAAACAGATTCTGGTATTGAAAGCTCCACCCGTGACACAATTTTTCCTCTCAACAGTGATTTTAGTCCTCCTCGCCCTATACTATTCGACATTAAAAACGAATACGCCTATATTGATCTACGGAGTATTTTGTTAAATGTAAAGTGCAAGATTGTCAACGAAAATGACGAAAATATTGAAACTACAGACATTGTTTGCCCCGCAGCAAATTTTCTGCACACACTCTTTAGTTCCTGTGAAATCAACGTAAACTCTGTGAGTACGCAATCTAATCCAGGATTGTATCATTACCGAGCTTACATTTCGACAATTTTAAATTCCAGTAAAGATGACAAACAAGAACGGTTAAACAACCAGCTTTTGTATTTGGATAATACCACAGATCCCTTCACGTCTTTAAGCTACAATAGCAGAAATAGCTTTGCTTTGGGAGGAAAATCTATTTTCATGACTGGAAAAATTCAAAACGGATTTATGGAATCAAGTCGATATCTCTTTCCTGGCACATCATTGAAAATGACTCTTTTAAGGACACCCGATTTTATCTGCTTAGATTACAAAGGTGACGATTTCAAGCCTAAAGTCATCATTGAGGAGATATTCCTTACCGTAAAGAAATTATATGTCAACAGCCGAATAGAAACTCTCCATCAAAATGTGCTTAATAGAGGCACGCTGAAATATCCATTCAAGCAAAAAGAATGTATTGCCTTTACCATTCCTCAAGGATACAACGATTACGTAAGCGAGCCTATCTCAACGGACCGCGTTCCTTCCAAACTTGTTATCGGATTACTGGATAGTGAAGCATTTCATGGAAAGTCAACGAAATCTGCGTTCACATTTACTTCACAGTCACTCGAGTCAATCAAATTGACTCTGGATGGTGAGCCAATAGCATATTCTGATGGGATGAAATTTAGTAGTGAAGGTGATATTAGGGCAGGCTACGAGTCCCTGATGGAATGCGTTCCTACAAATATAGGAGCAATAGGAATCACTCCACAAATGTACAAGACAAATTGCTTTCTACTTGCATTTAATTTGCTTCCAGATAGTAATAACAACAATCTTCAGCTCAGAAAGCGAGGAAGTCTTACAGTGCATTTAAAGTTTCGAACATATACATCCAAAAATCTTACCGCAGTTTGTTACAAAGAGTATCCAGCATTACTCGAAATCAGTAAGGATAATTCTGTATACCTTAATCAAATGCTGTAATTAAATTGAAACGCCCCTGTTACTCATATTTTTTTAAAAAATATTTGAACGAAAAGTGCTTGACATTAAATTGTAGGACAATATTTAGCCAAGCTTTTCATTTCTCCGCAAATTAAGAATAACTGGGAACATTTTAGCAGGCCAAATTTAATACACAGCTTCTTTTATCTTGATATGTGCTAACAGGCTTGCATTGGGAGGGTTGGCGGGAAGGGCTCGTTGGGGATACCTCCGCGTGGTGAGCCCTGGAAACACTGTATGTGGCTAAATCCCTTAAAATTTTCCCCCGCACAGCTGCAAAATTGTATGCATATCAAGTACTTTCATACCAATATAAAGACCTATGAATAGTACGCATTTCAAAAAAATCTTCTGTTTTGCAATAAAAATAACACAATCTCCCAATAAATTGCTATATCGTGCTAGCATTTGCGATTACGGTACACTATGTGCCAGGTGCAGTGGACCAGAACCAAACTTGAACCAGTTTTGTTCCAAGTGCAGTACCTATAAGCATAAGCCGCAGTTTAGCTTAGCGTCATGGTTTAAAATTTTCCAAACGTTAGCAAGCTTGGAGTACCTACCTAGATAACGTAAGTCAGCTGCAAAGCAGTAGGCACATGGGTAAACCAAAATAGTTTTACCAGCCCCAGACTATCTAACACCAGCAAATTATGGGTAGGCATAAAATGGGTTTCGCAATAACACAGTTGAGATGCCGGTAATCATGTTAGTAGCGTAGTAAAAGCGAGAGGAATTGCGAAGCCCGGGTCCGATGCCGCGGATAGTTGAAAGAATAAAATGACCGGCACATAACCAAAACCATCCCTATTATCCATACTTATTTGGCCAAGTTTTTCAGTTCTTCTCAACTTACGGATAACTGGAAACATTTTTGCAAGTAAAATATAAAATACACAGCATTTTTCTTGTTATGTGCTAAAGCACTTGCATTGGGAGGGTTGGCGGGAAGGGCTCGTTGGGGATACCTCCGCGGTGGTGAGCCCTGGAAACACTAAATGTGGCTAAATCCCTTACTATTTTACCCCGCCCAGCCGTAAAATTGTGTACAAGAGCATTTCTAATACTTTTCTATAAATATTAACAGCTATAGATAGTATGTACTTTTAAAATAACAATTTTAAAAAAATGTGAAACAATCACCCGAAAGATTACTATATCGTACTAGTATTTGTAAGTACAATACACCCAGTTTTATGTGCAGTGGACCAGAACCACACTTGAACCGGTTTTATTCCAAATAAACCGTCATTTAGCTTAGCGTCACGGTTTATAATTTCACAAACGTTGGTAAGCTTAGAATACCTACCTAGATAACGTAAGCTGTAAAGCAATGGGCACCCAAAGCACATGTCAACCTTAATCAAAAACGTTTTAGCAGCTCCAAATTTACGTTAGAAACGTTAGCCGGAAGCTGGGTTTTGCAATAATCCGGTAGCGATGCCGATGATTTTTTTGCTTGAATTTTAATTTTGAATAATATTTTCCGTCTTGCATGCTGAATAGGAAAAAGGATCAGGTTAAAACCTGACTTTAAGGTTCTCTAGTGTTGTCCCCTGACCAGATCTAGTAAGCAAATGATCTGCGCAAATGTACCTGTATTATCCTTCTGCCATCTGCAATACATCTCTCCATTTTTCTGCAAGCCATACATATTCTGATTTCCTTTTCATTTTGTTAATTTCAATTCAGTTCGCAGTATAAATCTCTACGATTTTTTCTAAATAGTCGCGTTCTCAACTGACCTCAATATATTGTTTTCTCCCTTTGTAAAAATGCTTAAAACAGGTACTAGCCTTCAAGATTGAATGGATTTTGATTGCTTTGAAAATTGCTAGGTCTTTAAGGTCGAGTAGATCGTATATCGCATATCGCAGTTTTATCATTTTCATGCTTTCGGAAGAGAGAGTGGAATAAAATGTTGAGACTTGAGACAGGCTCAAATAGAAAATGCAAAAATATGGTGACTCATATTTTTTATAAAAAGTCATAAAGTGGGAGAGAGAAAATTAATGAATTTCTGGTTTTTTGACGTTTTTGCATCTGAGATAGAGCTGCGATGAAGATAATGTCGGCCAATTTACAGTAATTTGAATAGATAGAGAGGAAATGCAGGCGACACGGTAGAGGAAAAGGGAACGGCGACAGTTGATGCAACATGCCACATGTCAATGTATTAGATCAGGTTTCAGATTATTTTTATAGTGAGGGAGAAAGGCAGAAGGTGAGTTGTAGGAATATTTAATGATGATAAATAGCGAAATCTGCGTTATTCTTGCAGATGGAGGATTTTAAAGAAAAAACTTTTTTATGAGAGATTGCCATCGAAGAGGTAAAAGCTTATCGAGGTAGGGAGGGGAAACTGCATATAAAGTGAAATGAAAGGGAGTTGGTGTGTGGTGGTGGGCCACGTTTTTGGTGACACTTGACATCTTTCACATCATCTCGCGTATTTAAAGAATAATGTCTAATCGGGCAAAAGCAACAGGCACACATTTTAATTGAGTTAATTGAGTTGGCTCATTTCAATAATGGAACAATGGGCTATTGTGAAACGATGAAAGTAAAAAGTTTCCATTATTGAGCTAATTAAATGGGACGCTGTCATGAGAAAGGTATACAAGGATGTGGGGAGTTGTGCGCTGCTTGTCAAGCCACAATTTATTTGAGGTGTCTTCAAATTAATTTTAATTTAGAAAAATGAATTTGTTTGCCAAACTGACAGTTATTTTAGCCTGGTGGCCATTTCTGCATTTGGGAGCGGAGCGATTTAATAGATTCGAGCATATTAGGGAATGGGCTGTGACGGAGGAGAAGATCTATGGGTTGGCGAAGGCCCACTTAACGAGACTTGAGCGGGAGGCCATCGTGCTAAAGAACTTTGTGAAGGACTACGAAGAGACTACGATCCGTCACTTGGAAGGTATGTCCAATTTAGAGATGGGAGAGAATGGAGTAAATTTTCGGGGTAATGTGGTAGCATCAAATCCCCTCCTGGTTCATCGAATGAGTCACCGGCTGGTAACAGAAGTACCAAAAATCCAGAAAATTTTTCTAGCAAAGGACAAAGAGGGGAAAATGCTAAAAGGTACACAAGCAAACTTCACTATGCAGAAAGGTAACTCACTCCAACTCCAATTATAACCTCCATTCTTCCAATTACACTGGGCAGAGACCTTAGCTGCCTTTGCGGATCCAAACATTTTGGGGGAGAACGTCACAAAAGAATTCCGTTCCATTTTGGGCTCTCGTCGAGATCATTTTCCAACAGACCTTGATCTGGACGATTCTGTTGAATCGTTGGCCATTTTATATGACACTTATCAGTATTTAAACTTGACGCCAGACAATGTAAGGACAGTGAAAATTTACAATGCTCTACCAGACAAAGTTTCGTTTTATGTTCTCACTCCTAGTTTGCAGCTAATCTAAGCCCAGAAACAACCAAGCCAATTGTGATAAATGCGTACCATGCGGTTCAGATCAGCATCAGAGCAATTTATCGAGGACTGTATGGGAACGCCATGGACTGGATAAGGTACGCCATGAATCGCGCATCCAAAATTGAGATAAGGGACTGGAGCATTTCTAAAGATATAATTCAATATACGGGAGAGTTTATGAGAAAATCGGTAAAAAGAGATTAAATACTCTAGAAGAAAGACTCTTAAAGAAATAAAATAAAATAAATAACTTAAATTCATGAAAATAAGCAGCCCTCATTATTTCTACTTCTTTTACAGCACAACACGGAGCTGGAAAAAGACCCTGCCCTTTTCCCCCCGTCCTCTCACTTAACCCCCCTGAACTTTTACAATGGAACTTTACCAGAAACTTCATTAAATTCTCGGGGCTCTGCAGAAGAGACCAGGACCAAGTTTAGGAGATTACTACAAGAAGAATTAGAATCTGGTAGTGGATCTGTTCATATTACAGCGGAGCAAGAGCTGGCATTATCATATTACAATTTATGCGAGAAAGGTCAGCATTTCAGTGTAGGTGAAGGGGAGTTATTAAAATGCTACTTGGATGGAATCAGGCATCCCTACTTTACCCTTAGGCCACTAAAAGTTGAAGAGATTTCTGGATATTCAAATGTGAAACGTTTTCATGATATTTTGGAGCAAGGAGAAATTGCAAGGATACAGAAGTTTTTGGAAACTAAGCCATTCCTTACTTTGGGTGGCGTAGACAGACACAAACCTGACCTTAATGGTACACGCAGACTTCCTGAATCAACAGGTGCCATGTCAGAAATTGAGTACGACGTGGAAAGTGAAGTTTTGAAAGCACTGTCTAGAAAGGTGGGACTGTTATCTGGGCACACTTTGCATACAGATATGGAGCCTATTATAGTGACTGAATATGTAGCTGGACGATATCAAATGCTACAGCAATTGCCTGCAGTACGGATTTTGAATTTTGAAGTTTACTACGATTTACAATTTATAACTTCTCTGGAATATATTTTCGTAAATGAATCTTGCTGTATGTTTAGGATGAGATCGATCCTTTTGAAGCCCTGCTACAGTTTGAGGTACTGAACTAAAGTCAATCGAGAAAGATGGAGAGTCATTTCTAGCGGAACTTTACTTTCGAAATTGTGATTTGTTTTCAAAGTTTAAAATCTTAATGAATACTGTCTCTAATTTAGAGCGAAGTGGAACCTATCGGAGCCACACTACAGTTTGAGGTACTAAAATACTGATATACTTAATTAACAGCAAGGAAAAGATTTTGATTTTGATACTTCATTCGTGTAATTACTCTCAGCTAACTTCACTGGAGAAAGGTGGAGAGTCATTACTAGGACCGTACGGACCGGCCGTAACTCCTATACAAGGATCTGTCCTTTACTGGTTTGGATAGATAGATAATAAGTCGCAAATAAAATTATCTAAGCAGCCTTCACTCGAAAGTTAGTTTTTTAATATGATAAATGCAATTTTGATGTATGTTAGGGAACCCATCCGACGTGGTCAAGTAACTTGGACTGGTTCCTGTCCAGTACGAAAAGGCCACAAATTAAGTAAGAGAAAAAGTATTGAGATTTACATTGCCAAATTAATAAAATCTTTGATTGAATTTATTTCGTATTATTGAATGTGCACTTACACTACTCAGAATTTGCAGAAAGGAGCGTTAAAACATTTTATTGCTTTTTTTTGGTTAAATTGCAGCAATATCTGTGGGTTTGTAACTGGATATTTAACCCGATTACTGATGTAGTATGTAGTCAAAGTAAGCCCAATTCCTTAAAATTCC
This sequence comes from Acrocyrtus sp. NNG-2020, assembly GCA_027744115.1. Taxonomy (NCBI): domain Eukaryota; kingdom Metazoa; phylum Arthropoda; class Collembola; order Entomobryomorpha; family Entomobryidae; genus Acrocyrtus; species Acrocyrtus sp. NNG-2020. The sequence continues at coordinate 27,042 of JAHZND010000759.1, read as the reverse complement.
AGCACTCGAAGAAAAATTATGTGTGGTCTCTCACAATAAAAACGAAAGGAAAAATAAATAATTACATATAAAAAACGATTATAATTTTGCTATTTCAGCAACTTAAAAAAAGTTACATTTCGAGACGTAATTTTTAATTGAATTCAAAGTATTTTTCGTTCTTGCTTACTCACAAACTTTGCTTCCAATGTAATTTCAAGTAGAAAGAACAAAAAAGACAATAATTATTGTAAACTCAAAACCTATATAGCCAATTAAAATAGAGGTATTTGTAGGTATGCACACGCATGTAGGTATTTGTGAGACATCGACACTATTTATGAATCAGAAGTCATTATATTTGTACAAGTATCTGCTCCATTTGGACTTCGCGAAGATATATTTAGGTTAGGGTATATTTATTACGTGTATAAGTTATCTTTTTTTTTAAATCTGTTCAACTTCCATCATGCTGTACTCACAGTCAGCCACATTTTGTTTAGCGAATACATTTTTATTGCTTTTTGTAACTGTCTTAGTCGAGACAACTGGCACCTTTTAATCTTCCTTTTCCGCGAAATCGGTCATTTTTATTTTAAACTAAACTCATGAGCTGGCAAAATTGCTAAAGGAAACGTATGTACATCCTGTATAAGCGGTGATGTCGGCCGTATTATTGCTATTCTGTTAGCACCCCGATATTTATCCAATCCCGACCACCATAACCATTAAATATCATCATATTCAATTCACCATCCATTATCTGTATAAGAAGCTGTGAATCTACTAAAACAATAGGCTCATATAACTAACTGTCTTACTATCTATACCAAGATTCATCAAAAATTATGCTTTTTATTTTATAAAAATTGTTTGCATATAATCTAAATTTATATCCTTTTAAGTTTAGTTGAAACTTTATACAGTGTTGCTCCTGTTTTATCACTTTACCGAGAATTGTATTCCTTATTACGCTATTTAAAAGTGAGTAATCCTCTCGAATTATCTCATCACTCCCATTTTACTAGCACATTGAGAACAAGAAAGCACAACAAAGAAAGTGTCCAGTATCCTCCCACTTCCACTTCATACTGAAGCTCAATCTTCGGTATCTAATAATATGTAGAAACTATAAGAGGGATAAGAGGATCCTGAAATGCTAAAAGATTAAAAATTGCTAAAATAAATATAGTCGCATGTAATTACTTGTAGCAGTTTACACATTGTAAGTGCAAGCAAAAATTACGTTAATGCTTATTCTTTCTCTAGCTTTGCAATGATGTAAATATCCGGTAAAGTATTATTTAACACTGTCATACTGGAAAGAATGTAGAGTAGTTATTCTAGGTGTGACAACAAACTGACTCTTGATGCTTGCACTTTGGAATGTTCACATCGCTATATTGGTTCGATCGAGTACATGAACAAACAAAGATAAAGAATGAAAGAAATGATATTGAAGGGGTAAGAAATATACTGGAAAGAGAATCAATCTACATGTCGGTAAACGTTGCAGCCTCCACTTGTTGCCGGCGCTTCCTCTTGTGCGGATTTCGTTTGCTCTTCTGCGCTAACCCATTTTTGTAAGTACAAAATGACTCATCAATTTTCTTTACTATGGAAGGATCTGAGTTTTTTACCGGACGACCCGGTATTCAAACGGTTGCTTTCGTGCTTTACTTGCGGCCTTTACTCAGGCAACCAGAAACAATCCAAGACAATGACAAACAGTAAAGGTATAATAAGGTCCGGTGAGCTTATAGCTGTAATGGGTCCTTCTGGAGCGGGCAAAAGTACCTTCATAAACTGTGTCACTTTGGGAAGAAACCACATCGGTTTCTCGGGAAAAATCTATGTTCAAGGGCTCCCTCCTGGTGTACCTCTTCGTGCAAGGAATATAGTTCAGCAGGAAATGGAACAGTTGATTCCATGTTTGACTGTTTCGGAATCACTGAGATATTCATCCTACTTCAAAAATCGGAATGCGACCAAGGCGGAACACGAGCAGTACTTAGAGGAATGCATGGCAGACCTAAGGCTCACCGATATTAGAGATAATCTCATAGAAAAGTGCTCCGGTGGACAAAGAAAGAGGATTGCGGTAGGAATGGAGTTAATTGCTGTGCAAAAACCACATTTCCTGTTTCTCGACGAGCCCATTTCTGGTTTAGACAGTGACGTTGGGGAAATGGTAAATTTCTATTCATTTTATAATTTAATATGGGCAACTTCCTAGCAAATTGAAATTTTCTTTCTTGTTTTTACATCATCAATATTTGCATTTCTCTGCAGCTGGTTGGAATTTTGGCTGACCGCGCTGCCAGATTTGGAATAGCCATAGTGGTCACCATTCATCAGCCGAAACAGTCAGTTCTAGACCGTTTCTCACGAGTGTTCGTTTTTGCGACGGGTGGAGATATTGTCTACAATCAGTCGCCCAGAGCATTGCCAAGATATTTGGCGGAGTGTAGAGCACTCATTACGCCAGGCGAGACTCCCATTGATGTCGCAATTCAAGTGGCATCCAAGCCCACAGAGAGTATCTGCCTGGCAATGAAGAGTAAAGCAGATGCCTCACTGGACCCTGATGATCTACTTGAAAACAATCCGCATCTGCCGAAGAGGATGTTGGAGGATGGGCTATGTTCGGTGGAAGCAAATTTTTCCTTTTTTACTTTGCTCAATCTTCTCCGCCGAACTGCTCTCATTACTTTCATGAGGCAGTCGAGATTCAACGCAATTCGACTGGTTTTGCATGCAGTCGTTGCCTTGGTCCTCATATCCTTGTACGATAGAGAAATCGGTCTAGACAGTGGATGTATTGTAATAGACCCGAAACTCGACCCCAGGAACTGTTCATGCGGAGTGACCATTGATGACCTGCAAAAGGAATCAGTATCCAGTACGAACGTGAAATTCCAATTTTTCAGCCTCCTCTTCCTAATGTTTGCCTCGTTGATGCCAACCGTACTCGCCTTCCCATCAAATATTAAGGTATGTACCTTATGTCATAGCCTCATAGGCACTGGTCATTTTAAAAATTAAACACTAGCAATGAATTAATTTAATTAACAATTAACTTTCACTCTAATCCTTTTAGCTGTTCTTGCACGAGTATCGAAATGGCCAGTACTCTACCCTCACCTATTACATTTCAAAAACGTTAGTGGAAATCCCTCTCCAGTTTGCGTTTCCTTACGCGTACTGCTGCTTTCTCTACTGGTATAGTCAGCAGCCCGGACTACAAAACTGGAAGGAAATAGTTTTCATGTCGGATCGGTTCCAGCTCTTCTTTTTTACAACCGCCTTTTGCTGCTTCATTGCACAGGGGCTGGGCTTCCTAATTGGAATACTTTGTGTCACCTCTTTCAACATATCCATCATTGTTTCAAGTTCTGCTCTCCTTTTCCTCTTTTTATTTTCCGGTTTCTTCGTCAGGCGGAATCAAATGGGGGACGTGGCCACTGGAATTACATATTTTTCATTCATCCGCTTTGGATTTGAGTCCATAATAATTTCAATCTTTGGCCAGGATAGATGCGTCTTGCCCAAGGAATCCTCTGTAATGCTCACATTCAGTTTGAATGATGCGGACGTAAACTTCAATTTGATTTTACTAGGAGCTCACTTAATTGGAATTCGGCTTCTAGCCCTGCTCGTTCTTCAGTCAAAGGCTTCCAAATCATTATTCAGGTCATTTAAAAGGTCCACCAGGCGATTACTGGGGAAGCTGGGTCGTCTTCCATGTGAGAGGGGATATGGTGATCCATGCGGAATCTTAAAAATTATAAGATGCATTATGTGGGTCTGTGTGGGCTTATTCATGTTCCAGATTTTTCTAGGAATCATAGGTGGTATTATCGGAGTTATTATTGATGCCACTAATGGGGATGCTCACAACTCTACAGTTATCAATAAAACTGCTTCGGCTTTGTGATCCACTCCCTGAATGCCAATTTGCCAGTTTTACAAAGCGTAAGGTTGTATACATATACTAGATAATTTACTGACTGATTTGATAACTTGATTACTTAATAATAACTAAATGCAATCACTGGCAAAGTAGTTTCATGCATTATGTATCAGTTGCTTTCGTAAGTATAGTTAGTATTGATTGTAGCTTGTCTTGTCATATTTATGATCGCAATTTGATTTTGTAACTGTCATTATTCTCTTTTGATATAAATAAACATATTATGTGTTTTGTTCCCTCATCCGTATTCACCAGCAGTCCGTAAAATTGTTTGTCTCGCTGTATTTATGCTCATCAGCAATTTACAGAAAATGGCCATATACTTGTTTGAATTCCCATGAGTGCCAGGCCAGTACTGTATCATATCTTGATAAAGGTATGAAAACAGCTTTCATGTCATATTTAATCTCTGGTCGACCTTCTATCTTGGATAAAACTGGACATTTACACAATAGCTCCTTTCCATTTCCTCAACGATTGGCCCTGTCGACTGCCCTATTACTCGGCACTCGTATTATTGTTGCATAACTTTCACGTGAACTTTCTAAAGGTCGCGTATTACATGAGCACTATACATCAAATCTGTGAATACATAACTCCCAGTGTAAGAGTTGAATAGAAGAACATTTCTCCTCAACTTTCAGTTTCGAGCAGATGGTTTTCGTATCTCATAAGAACAATACAATTAGTTTTTAGATTTTTAAGGTGTCAATTTTTCTTTAAAATGAAGTATTCGCCATCCTCGTCCATCTTCGTTTTACTATCCCTGCTGGTAGTCTTTGTGGGGTTTGTGCAATGTATGAAAGAAGGGCAGCCAGTTTATTATAGCCCCCCAATTTCCTCCTCGACACAGCAACTGAAAGACAGCGGGACATATTGTGAAGACAAAGGGGTGTTAACAACTCAGGAAGCTCATTTAAGTCAAAGAGGTGAAGCTGAGCCGGGACCGGACTATAGATTGCCTACGAATTTGATTCCAGTTTTTTATCAGATCGTACTCCGTCCTATAATTGACCGTGACTACCCTGGAATCGGAGAGAAAAACACAGCTCCAGGCGTTGTCTTTATAACGCTTAACTGTATAGAAAATACTAATAAAGTTGTTCTGCACTCCAAATTTATCAAGATAATCGAGGAGTCAATCATTGTGCGTATAATTTGTCTACAAAGTTTCTTTTACACTGTGAATTTTCATTGTAAAATAATTTTATTTTATTTGCAGGTACATATAACGAATGATAGTTCCCGTATTCCAGTCTTAAGCGTGGAATATGACGAGCAAAGAGATTTTCTTATAATTAATCTAGAGGGCGAAATACAAAGGGAGGAACAGGTGGGAGTAGGGATTGAGTTTATTGCAAATGTTCCTCCAAATGACTCTCTCCGTGGTTTGTACAGCGAAGAATACTTTGACCCTTTAACAAATCAAACTAAGTAAGAGTTACTAATTATATAATTGCTTAAAAGTTAGTATTGTGGAAATTTCAAGATTATATAATGATTTGGTATTTCGTATGCAGAGTGATGGCAGTAACACAGTTAGAGCCATTACGAGCCAGGCAGGTATTTCCGTGTCTAGATGAGCCAACATACAAATCACAATTTTTTACTGTACTCGCAAGAACGGAAAATTTCACTACATTAGCAAATGGACCAATCTTATTTTCATATGAAGAGTGAGAATCTTTTTTAGTATTTGTAAAAATAAATCTACGGCTGTTTTAGAAATAGAAATAGTGGTCTGATTTGGATGACTTTTGAAGCTCCGAGTTCCCAGGATGGCACTATGATGTGCACTTTCATGAAACTCCAATGCCGACGTACCTATTTGCCATAGCGGTGGCTGATTATTCCTACACCGAAGCATCTCCTGAACTTTATCACTTACCAGTGAAAGTTCATGGACCGAGGCACTTGGTAGATATTGGAAAGTCTCAGCTTACTACTGATGTTTCAGCAATGCTCATGAAGCATTTTGAAGAACGATATGGAGTTCCTCATAACATGCCTAAAGTTGACTCCATTTCCGTTCCATACAAAAGAGGAGCTATGGAAAACTACGGATTGATAACTTACGGGTACGATTAGACGGGGTAAACTAGTACCTAATAAAAATTTCTGTTTGAATTATTTCTTTTTATTTTATAAATCTAGAGAATCCTATTTGATGTACCACGAGGGCACAACAACTACCACTGAATTAAGAGGAATGCAAAATATTATAGGGCATGAGGTTCGTAATATTCCATCAAATTAATTGGATTAAATTGATATAAAATATTATAAATTATTTTTTATCGTACTTCCCCAGTTGGGACACCAGTGGTTCGGCAACTTGGTCACATGCAAATGTACTATTTCAAAACATTCTTTCTCTACTTAGTCAACGGGCAGTTTTTTTTCTGCACCTAAAATGGCATGACTTGATCTTAAAATAGTTATTTTATTTTCATAAACCTATTTAATTTTTTAAAGGGTGGTCGGACATATGGTTGAACGAAGGGTTTGCATCCTACGTGTCGTTCACCTCGCAAAATGCACTCTGGCCAGAATTCGGCATGTTGACAAACCGAGTGGCAGGCTCAGTTAATGGTGCACTAAGGTACGATGCTGGCCCATCTAGTCATCCTATTCATCAGGATGCTTGGAGTGCAGAACAAATTGCTCGGAATATGGACACTATTGCGTATGACAAGGGGGCATCCATTGTAGCACTGATGGTGTCATTTTTGGGGGAAACTACATTCTACTCCGGAATCACCCAATATTTAAAGAACCACTATGATAGTGTTGCGGAGCAGGAGGATCTCTTTAGGGCTTTAGAGGAAGCTGCTAATGAAGCTCGTTTGGAATTGCCAAAGAGTGTCACGGAAATAATGTATGCGTTTCCTTTTCCATTCATGCATACCTACCTAAATACACTTGAATTTCATGCCAATCGATTTCATTTATTTGTGACAGGTACACGTGGACACTCCAAAAAGGATTTCCTCTGGTTCGTGTAAATTTGAGAGGATCCGATGTTCTTTCATTTTCCCAAGTGAGTTAACTAGTTTTATATTAATATTTAATTTAGTTAACTTTACTTACCTAATGTCTTTACTTGCTAAAAAGGAACCGTGGGAAAATGCGAATGTACGGAATGAAACATCAAGGCCATCGACTGCCTGGGACATTCCTGTGAAATATTTAATTGAGGCTGCCCCAGACTCTGGACAAGTTGGCTCTTTCTGGCTGTTGAAAGAGGAGCAGTCCAAGAATCTGACAGTGGCTGATGGAAATGCATGGATATTGGCGAATCCGGACGCAGGCGGATTCTACAGGACGTTGTATGATGAGGAGCTCACGAGTAGAATCGCAGCTCAGTTGCTCAGAAATCATTCAGTAATTTCGCCAGAGGCTCGAGTTAGGCTACTGGATGATTACTTTACATCCGCATATGAAAGTGAGCTTTTAGTAGCTACCTAATAGTATGACAATGTCAATCTGGTCTGGATCTATATTTTTTGCATGTTAACTTTGTTTTTTAAAAAAAGAATACATTCCAATGCAAACCGCTCTCGAATTCACCAAGTTCCTCCACAAAGAAACAGATCAATCTGTCTGGCAAACCGCCCTAACTAATTTGGAAAAAGCGAGGAATTTGTACAGAAACTTGATCTACCCTGAAAGCCTTAACGCTCTCGAGGTACTGAGCAGAGTAGTAGCTATTAGGCAACAACAATTACTAAAAATAGTGCTTGTACTTTATTTATTTGACGTTTCCTTTGCTGAACTCTCCCGTAGGCATCCCTCGGAAAAAGGATCTTGGAAGTGCTGTTTGAAATCCTAGAAACCATTGATGAAACGAAGCCCTCCAGCACCCTAATTTTACGAGGTCAACTGGCAGAATGGCTCTGTCTAATAAATCTAGAGTTCTCCTGGTGCGACTTGCAAGCAACTAGACTGTACACGAAATGGAGAAATGACCCAACTCGGAATCCGTAAGCCACAAAAATTTGAAATGTTTAGGAACGTTTTTTGTAACAGCGATAGAAAAATTATGTTCGATATTTTTGCTTTAATTAGAATTCATCCCGATATTCAATCTTCAATGTACTGCAAAATAGTGGAGGGTGATTTTTCAAATGGATTTGAATGGATCTTGCAACAGTATCTTAATACAACAGATGCCGCCCAGAAAAGTAGACTGAGCAGTGCATTAGCATGCACCAAAAATGAAGAACAGATCAAAGAGCAAGTCAATAAAAGTTTTATGTGGAGCCTTTTTTACCATGTTGATTGTTGATTTAACATTTTGTGATTAATGTTTTACTAATCTTAAATATAGACTCTTGAATGACCTAATCCTCAGCCCGATTGATGAAAATCGTAAAATAGAAAAAGCTCATGCAACCCCAGCTCTTCAACGTTTACTGACACACACGCTTACAGGGATTTTGACTACCCTCACATTATTCGTCGAGGAACCCAATCGCATCCCAGACTATTTTGATCGCGACGTTAACTCTGTGACTGGAGTCTTATCGGCAGTTTCGTCACATTATGCAATGTCACCTCACTTGGATATGGTATGGTTAAGCTCAAGTAAAATAGTTGCATTAAAATGACTTTCCTGAATGAATTTGTTATTTTTTATAAATAGGTGAAAGCAATAGAGATGAACAATACAGAATTCTACGGGAATTCCATTAAGCCAATTATAGCGAGCATCGAGAGCAATTTGGAATGGCTGGAAACATTCCAGGAAGACATGACTTCGTGGCTGGTGGCAAATCCACATCAATAATTAATTATCCCTACGTAAATATAGGCACTATACAATAATTATTAATTATTATTATTATTATATTATTAATTTTAATACTATGTATATTATGAAAAATTTTTTGCGTGTGGTCAGACTGGGCATTAAAACTGCTATTTAATATTCCTAACAATACAATAAAATATCAATTATTATAATCCTTATCATTATCAATGAGCTATTTTGCTAATTTTAGCAATATGCTTTTGCATATTGCTAAAATTAACATACATAATGGCAATACGTTACTCTTACCATGTGTACTTTCATTCTTTGTCTAACTTATCACGCGTAAAAAACAGCGCACCATTTAACATGTTCAGATAAAGTCGTGTATTTGCAGTGTATGTGTGTCGATGGGATGCATAAAATGCAATCTGCTAGGTCGTTTCCAGCGGTTAGTATTGTAATTGTATCTAAAACATTGTATAGTGTATAGAGGATGTGACAACAAATGGTTTCGATCATTATCAGTATTTTCTGCCCTACCCTCCAGCAACCATTCTCCGTCTTTCAAAAAGATCAGCCATCGGTTGAAGTCTTGTCATATAGCTGGCTATCGCAAAAACGAACGTTTTGTCAAGTAGAATTATAACGGACAAAATGATATTTTTCATGTAGCCTTCCACCAAAAGGATCTGCACGAAAATAGTGAAGAATAGGAGGAGTCGGGTGTACTTTCGCCAAGTTCGACACACCGGTATGGCAGCTAAAGGTATTCCTAGTCTGGCTATTTCACGGATACGAACGCTTCGTAAGGTGACTGCCAAAATCAGACGAGACGTCGCTCCTTGCAATAGCGCCCTGCATATGGAGAGTACCCCGAAACACCACAGCAAGAGAATATAACATACCATAAACTCTGAAAATTAAAAAGAATGTGCTTATCAGTTTCCTTTCCCGTAGAAGATCTAGTAAATCTACTAATGATATGTAATGTATGTACATCAATGTAACAAATATGCATTACTTACTCTTGAAAAGATACTCACAGTCGCAACGAGAATCTGCGAGACACCTAGAAATCAAGCGTTGAGTACGTTCCTCAGTTATATTCCAAAATTTCCATGGCACAGGGCTCCTCATAAGGGGAACCGCTTTTATAGTAGTGGATACAGCTTTGAAAAGTGCACAGGTGCCAGCTATTCCCCACAATGTCGCAAAAAGCTGTCGTGTGATTTAGATAAATTCAAATTCGAATATGTGACATTTGTGGAAACTAGATACGGAATTTCTACTTATTGTAGTTCTAAACACTCACTAGTTCCAAACATGCCACAATCCTGGTTGCGATATGCCAGTGATAGGTACTGACACGTCTAAAAAATTCTCCATCTGGGTTAGGGTTAGGATCATACAAAAATGCCACTGCAAGTAACACCCCTGACACGAGAACATTTATAATTTCGAAGATGTCCATCTCCTTATTTCCTTTAGAATTTCCTTAGTCGACTTAACTGAAGACGTGTAAGTAAAAAGTAAAGAACCGTAGTTGTCGATTTAATAAAATTAACAAGATTATTAATTATTCCTTTTGCATGCAAGCCACTAATTCTAATAGATGTATACAGCCACCAGCTTTTAAATTGCAAGTCGGTTTTTCTCAACAACAAAATAAAACTTTTGGGCCAAGGAAAAATTGTGGATATGAACTTTCCAAAACTGAAAGTACTAAAGTAGTAGCAAAATTTCATCAGAAAGAAACAACAAAAAAACAAAACGAATTAGAAAGAAATATGCGTACAATATACAGGTATGAAGGTTGCGCTGTAAAATGCCACTTAATTTTTGGAAGTATATGAAAGACAACGTGTACTAAAATATCAATTGCCAAAAAATATTGTACATACTTTCCAAGAACATTTATTTTTATGACTTCTATAAATATGTGCCATTTATTCCCAGAGTTCTTGTATCAAACCTTATCTATACAATATTGAAATTTTAATACGAAATTACAAAAGCATAAGTAAATTCAACTTTCATTAAATCAAAATCAATATAAGTAATATTAGTAATAATCTAGAACAATAATTCCATCTGGCACAAACTTTCGCTAGAAGGAATACTTTTAAAAGTGTAAATTGTGATTGTAATGACACAAATAAAGTAACACCAATCGTCAATCAAAAAGCATTTAAAAAGACATCATGATAAACATAACCTAATAAGAGTTATAAAGAAACTGAATACACATCTTAAGGGCATACAGCATCAACTTGCATCGCTTTAGGAAATTATTGTTTCTTTCTCTGTACATTCTGCCCATTAAAAAAATTATGTGCGCGTCAGTATATTCCGTCGGTCTCAGAGGCTTTAACGCTTTCATGTATTTGGTCACCACAAACACCATCACGATATCAATTAGAATAGTAGCAATACAGACCAATACGAAAATGTCCATGTCTTGAAACAGTAAGATTGTCGAAACAATTGTTGTGAATAGGAGGAAGCAATAATTTTTACGCCAATCGCTGCATAAACGCACCGCTGTAGGTACTCCATCAATCAAAAAAGTATGGATGTCCACAGTTGTCGCTGTCAACAGTACCCCAGAACTCGCACGCTGCATTCCCCCTCTACAGATTAACATTCCAGCGAGGCAGACATGGAACAGAATTATTAGGGAAAAAAGCCAAACATCTAGAGATCAAGAGATTAACACGATAGAAATCAAATCCATATAGATAAAATGTAAAACTATCAATTTTTTATTACCAATTTTTCAACAAAATTATACACAAATACAAATTACATTCATTGTTGACCGTCGTGTCCGCAGTGAATAGTATTACGCTAAGGAGTCTGTAGTAGCCGACAAATGACCACATGCCCGCAAAAATCTGCAAACAAATTCAAAAATCAGATCCAATATCAGAATCACTTATAATAATACCTTCCTATATATCTACATTTTTGAACAGAGAACTTTGGGTTTAGCTTTCGCTGTTCTGAAAGTAGCTTATGTAGTTATTTTGTTAGAAAACTCGAACTCACCCGTTCCACAGTAGCGACATATTTTGCTCCCATACGCCAGTGGTAGACATTAAGTTCCGTAAAAAAATTATCGCTCATTATTCCCGTGAGAAAATTAAGAAGCACACCAAGGACAAATAGATTTGCAGCCATAAACCACACACATGGATTTATGAAAGCTTTCAACACGCTGCAGATCTCTTTTAGTTCCGTTCCACATAATCTCTGACATCGCTCTGACCGATCAATAATTTCGAACAGGCACATTAAGTACATTGTAAGTACCAGTAAAAGGCCTGTAAAAACGCATACGAAAAAAAGGTGTGGTGTGGTGAATGATTGCGAAGTGTGTGAAGCTTTCAGTGAAAGTGTCAATTAAAAAAACAATTTGCCAACCAAAAAAACCAACCAGACATGTGAAAGGTAAAATTAACGATCAACGAACCTACCTTTTAACTGGTCTCGTTACTTTATGCTTGATTCGCAAAGCGCTGAAAGCGAATGAATCACTTTAAAAAAATAAAACTAAATCACTACTGGAAAGTAAAACCAAGTTAAAAATGGCGACACCTATCAGATTACTTAAATGAATATTACGCAACAGTGACAGACAGAACTTTAGGAAGTTGAAAACAATAATGTAGAAAGAAGTGGATGGAGTTGAAATTTGAAATTAGTGTCACAATGACAATCGGCAGGCAACCACAACTGGCAACCAAGCGAGATCCGAAAAGCAGTAGAGTAGCGAGTTTCTTATACGTCAGCGTAAAAACCATTTTCGACGCAAAAATCATACATACTTCATATTATACAAAAACGTGCACTGGTAATTTCATAATTGAGGGCTCGAATTTTGTATTTTTCTTTTTATTCCACTGCAACAACGAAAACGTCACATTTCTGCCTTAAATACAAGAAGATTATTAATACGTAGCAAACAAGCTTAAAGACAATATTAAAAGTATTTCTAACAATAAATTAGAATTTATTTTCACTAAAGTCTAGCTAGTTACTACTTAAGCATCTACAACTGAATGGGCGGTAGAAGTTGTGTCGTTAATATTGAGGTTACTGCTATCCTCCACTGATGTCGTCGATGACAGTGATCGCGAAGATGATGCTCCAGTTGTTACCGATATTACAGTAAAGTCAGAAGTTGGTTCTGTTGTATTGGCATTTTCATCATTCTCCCTACCATCGTCGTTATCCCCTTCTTCACACTCTCCCGTCAAAACGCACAGGTCCGACCTGGACAAGTATTTAGTTGGATTCCTGGATTTTTCTAACGGCACATACGAATCTAAGCTTTTTCCTGGAGGAATACAAACTGCCGAGTTGGTTTCTCTATCAATTGCGCATCGATCTGCGGCATTTTGGCATGGCGTAGGGTAGCATGGACTAGTTTTGCTGAGAATGCTTGTAGACCTACAGAATCCATAGGTGCACTCTTCGCTCGCCTGACACTGCGTTTTATTGTTGCATGAGGGGAGGGGGTCGCATCCCAAAAAAGGATCCCCAATATGGTTTTCTACGCATCCGCAGAAAAAACCACCTCCATTTTTACTAGTATCGTAGCAAATTGTATTCCTACCACATGGACTGAGAATTCTTCCGTTGCTGGATTGAACGAAACAGGTACTTCCTTCCGGGATTTCGGAAACTGTATACATAAATTAAGTATTAATTAGTCTTTAAATTACCGTACTTCTTTTAAATAATTTTATGCAGTACACATCTACCTTCTAAATCATCCTTGGTATCGTCATCTACTGGCGCTAGCCCATCCCGAGGCTCATTTACATCCGAATTTTGAATCTTTAAGCAAGTAGGCGCGTGCATGTGAGGAACGCAGGATCTGCCGTGGGAGCAGACATGGAGGACGTTGCATGGATTCACACATCCTTTATATCTCAAGCAAGTCAGAAAATGAGGACAGTCTTCATCTCTCTTGCACTTCTGATATCCGGTCGCACTGTAGCAGCCCGTGCTTGAATAGGGATCACCACCGAGATCATTATTTAAACATGCACAGACAAATCTGTTTCTGGTAGCTTGGCATACTGAGTTGGGTCCACAGGGTGAGTAACGACCACCACAGTTAACATGATAGCGCCCACTGTTTCCAACATCGTTTTCTAGATTGGAAGGGGAAGGGAACCTCCCGGAGGAGTACAGGGGGTGGCACTTGTAGAAGGGGTCTCCAGTTCCCTCGCCACACGAGCATCTTGGAAAGTGATTTCTAGTGGTGCAACTAGCCCCAGAGCCGCAAGCATTTACGCATGGATCTTCGCACTTGTCTTGAATACACATCTTGTCGTCGGTACAGTCAATGTCATAATGACATTCTTTGCCAGGAGGGGACGGTGTGGTCACTATGATTACACCGTTAAGGGACGGTCTCTTTTGCGAGGCAATGTCCACTTTGACTGGAACTGGCTTAGGGCGATAAGTCAGGGTATGAAGAATTTCATTTGGCTTAGAAATGGTTTCCGGCTCTTTCGTGGTTGTTCTTTTTGGGACCGCCGTCCGATTAAAATTTTTCTGATGACCTTCTGCCTGAATAATTTGGGAGGGATTACTCTTGCCGTCCCCAAGTAAATGAAGTGCTTGCTTCTGGTCTGGCCTACAAACTGCGTCGTTATGTGTGGAGAAGCCGGGCTCACAAGAGCAACTGATGATTCCACTGACGTATTTGCAAATGGAGTTGGGCCCGCAAGGATTGGGACTGCAGTGACTTGACTTCGCCTCACAGCGCTGGCCTTCTTGCGACGAATAAGGGTCGCCTTGAAAATCCTCCATGCAACGGCATATTGGAGTGTGATGCTGTGTGGCGCAAGTAGTGTGCGGGCCACATATTGGTCTGACTTTACAGGGATCCTCGCATTTTCCTTGATAGCAGGCTCTGTCAAATGGACAATCGTCGTAAGAATTACAGCTAGGTGGTGGCTGTAACGTTGTTGTTATTTCGTCCTTTGGCCTACATTCCACATACGGATTCCCACCATACCTGTAACAATATGAGATTGTCATGAAGCTAGATTGTAAGAGACATCTAGATAGGTTTAGTAGATGCATAGCCTCGAGGAGAGGATAAACCTGTAGAGTGCTTATAAGAGCATGAGGTTGAAGTGAGCATGGGAGACTCACACAGAGACTGTAGTAGAGATAACATCTTGTATTCTTATATTCTATTAATCTGATTATTAAAGTAGAGAGTTAATTTAAGTAGAACTGTACTAACTGTATAACAGCGCTCATCTTATTTCTATAATATAGTACATATTATTACAATACCCATCGATACACTTGCAGCGCTCTGGACTGTTATTCTTGGATTGGCAGACAGCATTAAGGCCACAAGTGATCCTAGTCTTTGGGCAGTTTCCAGGTGGGACTGGGGTAGATGATGCAATGTGGCCAGGGAGTGAGCCACCCTGACCTGGTTCGAATTCACTAGCCTCATGGTCAGGAGACTGCTCGAATTCTCCTGAACCGTGTTCTAAAAAAATTGTATAAAAATATATTGCACAATATACGTAGACATTTAAATAGGCTTTTCAAAATATCTAATTACAATTTAGTATTGAAAAGTGTACCTGAGCTACTTCCATTAGATACTTCGTCCCTTATCACGTCATATTTAATAATTTGGAATGTATTGTTGTAATCAGCAATACATAGGTAAGTTCCTTCAGGTTGCTGTAAGCGATTGGGATAGAGGAGAAAACCCTGTTTCCTGTCAAAGCGGACGGTGTCATTCATGGGGCATTGCAAGACTCCCTTTATAATAACAAGACTAGAATTTAAGCACTATTTTGTATAAAATTACCTAATAGTAAGGCATATGTTAACAAGTTAAGAATCTTCGTTACGTCATGAGACTTTTTCTGAAGAGTTGTGGACGCCCTTGGTTCGCTTAAGCTGCAAGGGATCCGAATGGATTCGTCATTTCTGGAGTAGTGCACTGTCTCGAGGCCCTTGTTTGTGAAGAGGGCAGATCCTAAACATTTTTTAAAAATAAACTTCGGTATTCATCGTGATCATGACCAAAAATTAATAAGAAAAAAGTGAATATGCAAATCTTACTTGTCACGTAAATGTACACAAAACTGAAAAGGTTCTTATTCCTGACACTCGTGCAAACATATTTTCCCGTTTCCCTCTCGTTAAGATTTCGTCTCGATCCGAGAAACAAGTGGGCACTGTAAGTTCTACCTCCCATGGAGTAGTCCATTGCAGTTGTTGCATTCGTGTTAAACTCTGGATCGCCATCCCCCCTGTAAATCCACTGCACTGAGTATGGCGCGTCGCACTGCAGCAGCAATGCACTGTCCTGAGCAGTCTCGTCTCCAAAGAATAGCTCCGAATTTCTTGTTATATTTAGGGATGACGACCTCTGACCTCTGTTATATATATGGTGATTGTAATTGACAAAGTCAACATTATAACGCTTAACCTCATACGCCTCAATCACCGGTAAGGGAGAGGAGGAAGACAATTTTTGCACTCGGACTAATCCACAGTCGGATTTGGTTGGGAAAAGTATAGTAAAGACCAGAAATAAAGAATATAAACGAAGCAAAACCGTTCTTGCTTGCAAAATCATTTTTCTGCGTGACTTCAACAAAACCCCTCTGCTCCTCACGGGAAACGAACTGAGAATGACACCCTCCCGTGAAAAAACGATTATTCAAGGTAATAATCCGCCTACAAATATGGAATGAGACGAGCTAGAAAACATTCTCTGTAAAAACTGTATTTTTCAGTAATATATTTATCCTATGGGATTGCCATCCCAAGAAGACAGAAGAAACCGTTAGGTAAACCAGGCAATAGTAAGTGCATAGATTAGAAAGGTGTTTGGCGAGAGATTTCCGCGGTTCTTTTCCCTTTTCAGTGCAGTCATGTGAGGGCTCACAGCTAAAAAAATATCGAACCCGTTCTTTTTTACTTTCATTCGTTTTCTGAAAAATAAACATAAAATTTTATTCCTTTTTCTTTCAAGTGGATATTGCTTACACTGATCAGCATCAGTAATCGGCCTTTTCTTTTTCAAAAATGCAGCTTTAATATTGACTGACTTTTAGAACTCATTTCAGTATAAGGTTATGATGAGTTTCTCATGCTTATCTGATGAGTTTTTTGATTTGTATCAGACCATAATAAGGGGTATTCTACCGGTATAACCTTTCTCTTGGAATCGAAAGATGAAATGAGTAAGTTTTTTAAACATCACGAAAGTTGCGAGATTGGCTGTTTACGGCAAAGAGGACACGACGGGTGCCACAGGACATTCAGCAAAATTTGGCTTTAGGTAGATTAGGGAAGGATTTGTCAAAGCTATACTATATTTTAATGGTTTAAAGAAATACAAATAGTTTAAAGAAATGGTATAAAGTCCCTATATTCATGGATCTGGTAATTTTATGGAGTCTACGTGATTAGCGGAGATTTTGGTACTTATTTAAAAGGAGTCATATAAATGTAATGACTTTATCGTAAAGCATGACTTGAATTTTTGAAGTGAACGGAACTTCGTATCATTTTTGTCGGTAAAGCGTGTGCGTTGTGGTCCCATGATAAATGAGAGAAGACCATCGTAATGTAAGTAAGATAACTTGAGTTTTTTAAACCCACTCAATAGACTCTCGTAGAATTGTACGTATAGCAATCCTGTCCAAGTCCTTCTTATGACCAGGTCCGCTAAGCAATAGCAGAAACAGGTTCACCTGTAGTTGAAGCATTTTCTAAATAGGAGTGGAAAGCCAAAATGGAAATCTTAATGGGTTATGTGTGCACTGAACTTATTATTACTTTGACTGTGCAGATATAAATGAAAAATTGGAGCCACTCTAATTCTGAGTTTGTCTGAACTCATAAGTTTCCGTTCCGATAAGAGTTGCATAAGCATTTTAATTGAATTTTTCTTGATCGTTGCCCCCCAAAAACATCTTCAAAAAAATTCGTATAAATTAATTCCTCACTGTTTGCATTTGTACACAGACGCCTACGAGCCAATTTACTTCAACTGTTTAACACCCACAACAGAGACAGCGAGTGATTCATGGTGCTCCTGCACTTGCGAGTACACTGTGCATAGATTTGCTGCACTAATGATTTGATGACTTGCGAAAAGCGCTAGAAGTGAGAAGTAGAAAATAAAAAATCAAGCTAGTTTTGGCTTTTCCGTATCCCACAAAGAGATCCGAAATTATATGATAACAATGCACTTTTTACTTTAATAGCAGTTTATATCTGACGTGCATGCTTTTAATATTTTTCAATGATACTCAAAACCATCATTAAAGGATGAATACAGTTAGTTCAACAAACAGATAAAATGGGTTTATTGCAGCTCGGCTGGTATTACCACGAAATTAACAGCCATGAAACGATCCTAAATTTTCAAAGCAGCTATTAAAACCGAAATAGAATGTGATTCACTCATAGATACACGGTTAGGATTAGACACCTTTGAATGCAATTTTCAAAAAGATTTGTACATGCAAGATACGCTTTTATATAAAACAGAGGTTGAATATATGTAAATATGTAATACAAAATCACAATTTATTTAGAGGGACTTTATACATATTTTAACTTATTCCTACGTTTTCATTCGCTTTTCACAATTAAATCCCATGCAGTCACTTTTCAAATTGGAATCTCCGATTTTGCTGCACTGATATCCATGGGACTCCAATATATCCTGTCTCGCATTCACATCCAGCAGTGTGATTCGATACTCTACGATTTCAGCAATTATTTGTTCGTTAATTACCTTGTAAAAAGTATTCTTTAGAGGGACATTACCATCAACTTTTGTCTATTAATACCTGCAGAAGGCATTCGCTGCACAATATGATTTCTCCTCTATACATGGATCCATGCATTGGTGATACTGACAGGCCATGTTTTCGGGACAGTCCTGAATATAGGGAATTTTTAAATTAAGTAGTTTTATCAGGGAAACATAAAATCCATATGCATTAGCTAGCACACATTACCTCGTTTTTTCCACACTCTGACTTGCAATTTGGATAAACCCCGTGATATCCGGTTTTGCATACACACATTGGACTAAAAGTTTAAACACCCTTAAGTTAAATAAGGAAACCAATTACTTCATAAAAACTCAGTTAGCTATTTCAATACCTTCCAGCAATTATCTGGCATTTGCTTCTTTCATCACAGCTATGACCAGTACCAAACCCACAATGCCCCAACAAGTCTTTTTCTTGGTCTTTGTCCTTCTGGTCTTCCTCAACTGTATTGGTATCATGCCTACGGTGATGCCGTGTTGTACTAATTCCCGCAGGTTCACTGGTAGATCCAGCACTAGCGATGACCTCACCTTCATCATCATCCTCACCATCATAACGATCAAATGCAGTGCCGCCAGTACTATCTTCGTTTTCAGCAGTAACTGTTCCGTTCGTGTTCCCCCAACTGCTAATATTATATTGATTATGACGATCGTTGTGATTCAAGCGGACTTCTTCGTCGCTTTCGTTCCGATGTAGCAAAACAAAGTTCTTCACGCCATTATTATCAGAAACAGGAACAGATGAAGGGTGAAATCCAGATTCCAATGCTCTCTTGGGACGACAGTCCAGTCCACTAGCTGGATTTCCCACGTAACCTCTTCTGCATGTACATAAAACGTTTCCCTCAATTACTCTGCACTCGGAAAAGGCAATTCCAGCGCAAGGACTGTACTGAGGAGAGCATGGATTATTGATTATGACGATCGTTGTGATTCAAGCGGACTTCTTCGTCGCTTTTGTTCCGATGTAGCAAGACAAAGTTCTTCACGCCATTATTATCAGAAATAGGAACAGATGAAGGGTGAAATCCAGATTCCAATGCTCTCTTGGGACGGCAATCCAGCCCACTAGCTGGATTTCCCACGTAACCTCTTCTGCATGTACATAAAACGTTTCCCTCAATAACTCTGCACTCGGAAAAGGCAATTCCAGCGCAAGGACTGTACTGAGGAGAGCATGGATTTCCACAGGTTCCATTGATACAGGTGTGGTCGGACAAAAGACAGTCTCGGTTTGTTTGACATTTGTCTCGGTTGTAAAATGACGGTGGTCCGTTACAATCAAAAGGGGAAATGCAGACACACCTTTTAACTCCTCGAAAGTCCCGTTCACATCGTCGCCCTACCCCGCATGAGTCCATATCGTAATCAGCGTAAGGATTTCGAAACGAACATTCATCCATATCGTCTGGTGATGGGTACATTGGGTCAAGAGGAGCCATTGGTCTACCCAAGGTTTTTGGAGTTGGTGTCTCTTCAATGAATTGCGGTGTGGGAGGTTGTCGGGTCGAACATTCATCCATATCGTCTGGTGATGGGTACATTGGGTCAAGAGGAGCCATTGGTCTACCCAAGGTTTTTGGCGTTGGCGTCTCTTCAATGAATTGAGGTGTGGGAGGTTGTCGGGGAGAGTGAGATGAGGACGGCGATGGTGGTCCGTAATGCCTGTCCCTAAGAGGGTACTCTTCTGGAGGTGAGGGTCGTGGTACGTAATGCTTATTTGGGGGATACTCTGGGTGCGATTGTGGTGGTAGATTGTCATCAAAATCAGGTGGTTGGGGTGGGTACGGCCTGTCTCTGTACGGTGGCCTTGAGTCAAATCTGTTTCCACCTGGTGGCCTATTATTATAGTTTCTGTCGTCATCAGGCGGTGATTGAGGTATTCGATCTCGATCCCTGCTATTTAAATTTAGATCGGTATGATGGCCCCATGAATGTCCCTGATAGTCTAGATCAGAGGGAGAAACTGGCGTTGTTCGTCCAGAACCAGAAGTGGGCTTCGTAAATATATCTTCAATAGGTGAGGGATCCGGAGGAGAAGGTGACAAAACAGGGTATCTACATTCCATATACGGATTTCCTTCATAACCTGCAAGATGTATTCAGAGAAAATTTTTAGTCCAGATTAGCGTTAATTTAAGCTTAAACCTATTCAGAAACGACATTAATTCATAATTCTTAACCTAAATCTAATCCTAGTTTTAAGCTAAAATTTTGAACTTAATTACCAATATGTGATCGTTAAGCTTATTTGGCATTCACAGATTAAAAGTTAAGCTTAATCCTTAATCTTGCTTCCAAGGTGGATTACGTATCTACGTACGCTGCGTACCACAGTTGCCATAGAGTACGCACTTGTTCATTGCGGGAAATTCAAATTCCTTAAGCTACAAGTAATCTTAATCTAACCCTAACCTTAATTTTAATTTAATTTCCTCTTGATCCGATTTACTAACTGAATACTGATTAGATTTAGATCAAAAACAGGATTAGATTAAAATTAGTTTAACTCGAAATTTCTGAGTACGGTACCTGGTAGGCATCTACAAAATGGAGAGTTGTTAACAGGAGTGCACTCTGCATGCTTCCCACATGGTGAA
Source organism: Acrocyrtus sp. NNG-2020 (assembly GCA_027744115.1). Lineage (NCBI taxonomy): Eukaryota > Metazoa > Arthropoda > Collembola > Entomobryomorpha > Entomobryidae > Acrocyrtus > Acrocyrtus sp. NNG-2020. The sequence goes on along the minus strand of JAHZND010000759.1, from coordinate 5,881 downwards.
GGGAAGCAGACGTTGTCTACTGATGTTGTTGAGGAAGGAAAAGCAGACGGAGGTGGAGGTCTCGTCCTGTCGGGTACGCAGCTTACATACTGGATTGCCTTCATAACCTGGCGGGAAATTCAAATTTAATTTAAACCTAACCTTAATTTTAATCTAATTTTCCCCTGATCCGATTAACTAACTGAATACTGACTAGATTAAGATCAAAAACAGGATTAGACTAAAATTAGTTTAACTCGAAATTTCTGAATACGCTACCTGGAGGGCAAGTGCAACTGTTCTCGGGTTGTGGGGAGTGAAGATGCTTGCCACTATTTGAAATACTTCGGTACTTTCGCTGGTAAGCCGGCTCGCAAATGGCATTGTAACCGCAAATACCATTACAAAGATCTTGGCACCTTCCATCCATACAGGTCTCTCCATTATTACATTCCCCATCATATCTACAAGGGAAATTACTTCCGCTGGTNTACTTCGGTACTTTCGCTGGTAAGCCGGCTCGCAAATGGCATTGTAACCGCAAATACCATTACAAAGATCTTGGCACCTTCCATCCATACAGGTCTCTCCATTATTACATTCCCCATCATATCTACAAGGGAAATTACTTCCGCTGGTGGCGCCTGTAGACGGGTACGCTGCCACAGTAGTGGGAACACAATTAGATGGATCTCCATAACCTGGAGGGCATGCACAAACTCTGTTTCCTCCCACGATCCGACATTCAGCAGGACTTTGGCAAGGATTTGGTGTACAAGGGTCACCCCATGACGAAGTTGGAGGAGGATTACCTGGTGAGTGAGGTGAGCAAACGCTTAAAGGATTTCCTGTTGTCCCAGCAGGACAGATGCAAACTGGATCGCTCGTTCCTGGGGCAATTTGACACTCCGCAAAATGACCACACTTATCATTACATGCGGGGTTGAATCCTTTATCGCAAATGTAGTTGATACATTTGCTATATCTACAAGGGAAATTACTTCCGCTGGTAGCGCCTGTAGACGGGTACGCTGCCACAGTAGTGGCAACACAATTAGATGTACCTTCATAACCTGGAGGGCATGTACAAACTCTGCTTCCTCCCACGATCCGACATTCCGCAGGGCTTTGGCAAGGATTTGGTGTACAAGGGTCACCCCATGACGAAGTTGGAGGTGGATTACCTGGTGAGTGAGGTGAGCAAACGACCAACGGATTACCTGTAAGTATCGCAAACGGTGTTACCGGTTTGGTATCGGTAGTAACAAATTTTTTTAAAAATTACCGGTAATTAACAGGTAAATAAATACCTGTTGTCCCAGCAGGACAGATGCAAACAGGATCGCTTGTTCCTGGGGCAATGTGACACTCCGCAAAATGACCACACTTATCATTACATGCGGGATTGAATCCTTTATCACATACGTAATTGACACATTTACGCCCATAAAGGCAGTCAGTGTTCTTTTCACATTCCTTTTTATTGCAAACTGGGGGATGGCCGACGTATCCAGGTGGACCTTGTAAGGTAATTGAAAATTGGTTAATTTCATGCGACTACGCTAGTTTAATTAATCTTGAGTGAGCTTTTCTAACAATTGTTCCATGGCCCAGGAGTTGTTGCATTGAATTTATAGCAACTCTTTAATGGATCCCCAATTAGTCCTGTTGGACAGCTGCATTGCGCAGTGCGTTTCGAACCACTTATTAGCACTCGGCACTCTGCGTTCTGGCCGCACGGACCTATTTACAGGAATGTTCAGAATTTAGATACATTATTTAGAATTAGGTTGATGGAGATGTCTACCTACCAAAAACCATTTCAAAAACCGAGTGAAATCAAGAACGATAACTTACCAGTAATTTCATGCGACTACGCTAGTTTAATTAATCTTGAGTGAGCTTTTCTAACAATTGTTCCATGGCCCAGGAGTTGTTGCATTGAATTTATAGCAACTCTTCAGTGGATCCCCAATTAGTCCTGTTGGACAGCTGCATTGCGCAGTGCGTTTCGAATCACTTATTAGCACTCGGCACTCTGCGTTCTGGCCGCACGGACCTATTTACAGGAATATTTAGATATATTATTTAGAATTAGGTTGATGGAGATGTCTACCTACCAAAAACCATTTCAAAAGCCGAGTGAAATTAAGAACGATAACTTACCAGGGCATGGACTTTGGCAAATGTTTTTGATGTCAAGCTTCATCTTGATTACATTGATAGCTTTCTGAGCAGCTCCTTACACAGTTCGGTGGGAGACCTGCGTAGCCCCTCTGGCAGGAACATTTTGACTGTCCTCTGACCACTGTACACTCTCCTCCTTCAAATGCATTAATTTAACATTTTTTTATTCACCTAAGTTATGCTGAAATAGTGCGTTTGTCTAATTGAGAATAATATGTATGCCATGTAATTACCTATTCCGCAAGGTGACGGATTACAAGGGTCACTTGTGCACTGACCTTGCCTGCAAAATTTTCCTCGCGGACAGTCCCTAGTGGATCGGCATTTTCCTTTGTGGAGTTGTTAATTATAAAAAATCAAATACTTACAAAGGTCTCTTTAATATCCCCTTCCTGACTGTTAATTAGGTGCAAGGTGCAACAAACAAACCTGGGACGCACAAATTTCCATTTAGGCCGCGGAAACAAAAACATAAGGCACGACCATCCACAACGCTGCACTCGGCCTAGCAAACAAAGGAAATATGATCAAAATAGATACAACACCCACCGGACGTTTGCCATTCATGAGTTTACAAAACGCTTTACGCATAACAGCATCGCATAGGTATTAGACTATTAAAAGTACGCAGTGCGCGAACAAGTTTATTATGTTAGCGAGTAGACTGTGCCAGTTTTCTGTACAAGTAGGCTTTGTTCGCTGACCTTGCCTTGATTTTTACACATGTAGGCAGTGGAATTATAATGATCTAGTATCGCTATTACTGCATGGTCATGTTTATCACGATGTACATGACACAAAATTTTCAAAGTGACACAACAAACAACGTTGTTCGCACCTGCATTTTAGCCTCTCAATTATATTTATTTTGCTTAATAGTAGAAATGAGCATTACCTGTTTTCCACATGGAGAAGGATCGCATAGATTCTTGCCTAAATTTTTTTAAAAAGAAATTTAATTTAATTATAGCTGTAGACTGGTATAACAGACTTTTTGCATTTTAAACGTAATTTTTATTTACCAGGCTTCGGTGTTTGTGTTGGAGGTGGATCTACTGGCTGACGGAGGTTTAGGTTTGGGCCTATCACCTTCCTTCATTAAATTATGCTCGACTACTCGTACCTGTCTTTTGTAGTTTGCAGTGCAAACATAAGTACCTGTAGGATCTCGTTGTTTTTTAAGATTGAGAAGAAAGCCACCTTTGGCATTGAAGCCGCTTGCACCGCTTACTGGGCATGTTAGTTTGTCCTAGTTTGTGCATGCATTAGACACAAGAAAAGTTGTAATTGTATTATAAGCATTAATCATGACTAGAGAAAGTACTTTTAAAAAGAAAGAGAGCTCACATTTTTGTCCTGCTTGCATAATGAAACAGACACTTTTGGATGAGATACTCCGCAAGGAATGCGAACAAATTGGTCTTGGGGAGTGTATGTAATATTTGTTCCATTTGGAGCTGCAAACAGTCCATCACCTGCAATTTTTTATTGACATTGTTAAGTTTAAAGCCTTTAATTGGCCGTTCAAAACTCTTAGCAATATTCTCTTTACCTGGAACGAATATATAATAGTAAGAATGAACACTAGGCTCCTGAATGCTTCTGCATGTATAGTTTCCAGTATCTTCTTCTCGCAATACCCCCTGAAATCCTAAGAGCCCTAGTGAAGCCTCAGCTTCAAAGGACATCTGTACATTCGGATCATCGTGCCATTTCACATTTGTAAAAGTTGTAAACTCCGGTTTTCCATCGCCCAAGTAAACCTACCGTGGTTATTAGTGCAAATAAATTTAATTTTTCGAATTAGCAATAATTTTTAAAAAAACGTATATACCTACTCACTCACCCACTGCACTGGATAAGTCGCATTGCATTTCATTAAAATTCTACTCGTCGCACTCGTATCCTCCCCTATCTGTACATTCGGATCATCGTGCCATTTCACATTTGTAAAAGTTGTAAACTCCGGTTTTCCATCGCCCAAGTAAACCTATCGTAGTTATTAGCGGAAATAAATTTAATTTCTCGAATAATTTTGTAATGTAGAAAACGTATACACTCACTCACCCATTGCACTGGATAAGTCGCATTGCATTTCATTAAAATTCTACTCGTCGCGCTCGTGTCCTCCCCAACAATCACATCCGTGTTCCTATCTTTCCATAAGTTGACCAAGGTAGATCGGTTAAACGGGGAGGAAACAATTTCCAAAATGTCAATTTGAGGCAAATATTCATCAGGTAATGCTCCGGTTACTGGTTGAGCCACATGAAGCACCAAAGTTAATACTATATTCACGCTGAAATAAAATACGGGTAGCCTACTTTTTGTACAATTACTAGTGTAATACGACATTACGAGTCGCATTTTGCAATCACGTTCCATTTTCTTGAATGAAGTCGAAAGACATTTTAATACACTGCACGTAAACTGTTTGTCTGTTTGGGTGGCGCTACTGATAATAAATTAATCATGGTGACTGGGCTTATTCGCTTTGCAACTAAAACTCAAAAACATTTCTTTCCACACTCCGACAGGTGCTGATGCACTATTACAACTGAAAAATCATTTCATCATTTCATTTATCCATTAGGGCTTGAAGCCTGCGTACATCCTTCCATTGGAAACAGGTACAGGACATAACAAGTGCCAAAACCAATTTTTTTTGTCTAAATAGACTATTATAAAACCTTCAGGATTATCATTGTTCCTCATCATTCACAAAAGTTTTAAAGTGGGCTAAATGAGTTTCCATCTGTACAACAAAAACTCACCTATAGTAAGCTACATAATATATAGCTTCCAGTTTCAGCACATTTTGCATACAAAATTGCTAAATAGGGAACTATTTCTGACTAACTAAGGTGCAGTATGCTATTAATGCAATGCTAAATAATAAGTAAACGTGCAATGGATTAAATATGCATTTTTTTTCCAATTTTTTTTTGTCTAAATAGAGTATTATAAAACCTTCAGGATTATCATTGTTCCTCATCATTCACAAAAGTTTTACAGTGGGCTAAATGAGTTTCCATCTGTACAACAAAAACTCACCTATAATAAGCTACATAATATATACATAACTTCAGTTTCAGCACATTTTGCATACAAAATTGCTAAATAGGGAACTATTGCTGACTAACTAAGGTGCAGTATGCTATAATGCAATGCTAAATAATAAGTAGCCGTGCAATGGATTAAATATGCATTTTTTAAACCTTCCTCCTATTCCTAATTATTAAATCTAGCATATAATTACTGTGTACGAAGAGCACAACTAATTACACGCTAATTTGCAGGAATCATATCACATTATAGCTACTACTGTTGGCAACATGAAAAATCTAACGGAAAGGCTTAAAGGTCTCGTGCAAAAAGCATGTACTAATCACTTGTTTAGCTAAATGTTTACATTGGCTTAAAAAACGTTCCATTTGTGTTTCCAACAGGTACATTGGTGAATGTGCTTATTTATATTGTGGTTGATTTGAGAGGATAGGATGATGATGAGTTAAGTGCACATTTTGTAGTTAGGTATGCCTAATTTTTCACGTACCTGCCCATAATGCACGCAAAGTTGGGAAGATGTAGCTACACCTACAATATTATTAATTTTATCAATTAGAGAAAAAGATGGGTGATGCAGATATTTTCGGTTGGATGACCTTAGCACACGATCCCTATCTGAAATCTGGTACAGTGCTGCTCCGTGAGT
>JAHZND010000758.1:0-22503 GCA_027744115.1 Acrocyrtus sp. NNG-2020 | reverse complement strand
GTTCATTCTACCGTCGTAGAATGACAACAGTGTTTCATTAATTTCTTTCTCTCTCGTGAGCTCGATGGTTTTACACTTCTTTACTGGTACAACAAACTCTTCGGGTATTTCGGGTAAATTATATAAATCTACATACGGAAAATTAGTAAGAAACTCAGTGTTTTTGGTATAAAAATTTGTTCTGGTTTCTACGCAATAAGTTGTTGGTGGGTCCGGTGTCACTTCCTTAATTTCCTTTATGCCTTCGAATTCGTTGATTTTAAAATTATTCCCTGCAGTTTGTGTACCTGTGAGTAAACAGCCAACTTCATTCACACTTTTCATGAATTTTTAAACAAATATAAATTTATAAATAAAATTAAGTCTTGATTACAAATTTGATTTGACACTACCGTTCAGCACTTCTCTGGTATTAGACTTGATAACAGCCCCGTTTTTGCTCCATAAAGATTCTAGTGCAGAATTTGTTGTGAGCTCATAACGATCAAATAAACACTGAATTAATTTTCGCTCACTTATGAAAGTTGATTTTTCAATTGTTTTGCCACTTGTCCCACTCTGTGATGCTTCTAGGCTCTTATTATTACTCTGTACTTTATAATAACCGATGAAACTGAATAAAGAGTCATCAGAGTCAGACTCGATGTCTGTCAGTGCCCCATTTTGAACTGCACCACCTTCCTCCGACATAATATTTTCAGTATTTACTAATTGTTCTTGGACTTCCACTTCCGCAAATTCCTTGCTTTGATTCGCACTTGGGCTTCCATCCATTGCTCCTTCCATTTTCTATTATTTTAAAAGTCCAAGAAAACTTGCCTCACGATAAAAGGAACTGTCAAAGTTAGAAATCTCCTATAAATCAATTACCGCCTTTGTCTTTGGTATTAACTATACTCTCAAATAACTGCAAGAGTCGCGTTAAATAAATTGGCAACTAACTAACTGGTTTACTGGTCTTGTACTCTATGAAAGACGACTAGTGAAATGGAAAGATGTTTCGAGAAATCCAAGTTATGAGGAAGCAGGCGCAGGCTAGTGGCAGTAGAATGTACAATTGTATGCAGCTTACTCATTGCGCAGGGAGAAAACAATTTTTGAAGTCGGAGTGTACCTATTTGATTGCTGTGTAAGCAGTATTATATAGATTTGCATATTTTGCATTTTTTTATTCTGACAAGCATACATGCTGACTGCATATTTGCATAATAATAATGGCCAAGGAATGTCAATTGTCAGTTGTGTTGGAGAAGAAGGAGAGAGGATGCGCTGCGGCTGGCTGGTAGCTTCTCGTTTCATTTTGCATAATATCCCTTTCAAGAAATACCATTGTTCACTGCTCTGTTTGCGTTATACTGAAGCCTGCGCACATCTTTAGATGGATAAATGACATGAGTGAGTATCGGCATTTTTGTATGGAAAGGATAGGATGAGGATGAGAGAGGTTTGAGGTTTTCACTTTGTTACCAATTTCGGTCTTGTATGGATGTAGATGTAGACACATTTTGCACTTTTTAATACTCGTTTTAATTATTGCCAGAATTCATTGGTTTAGTGAGTTCATTGTGCGACTGCGAATGTGCAATGAAAGCTTCTTCCACTTCTCTTCTGGTTAATGGCCACTTAAACTGACGATGAGCGCATGGCTCAGTTCACATCCTTCGTTATGTGTGCTGCTGAAAAAGTGAAATTCAATTTCATCATCCTCACAGCTTTTTTTCAGCCTACTTTCATCTATAGAATAAAGTAGCGATTTTCTTTTGCGCACTTTTTTTTGCACTAGTGGATTTTTATGTTTGTTAAATAAATTGACGCAGAGAGCTGTGAAGGTTAGAGCAGGCAACTTTGGCATTAGAGACCTACTTATTAAATCATCAAGTTAAATGAGCTTTTCTAGATTGCGCTGCACCGGTCCGTAAAGTTGGCGGTGTTGACAGGAGAATAAAGGGAAATGTATGTTTGCTCAAGTCATAAATAAATCCATGTCTTTCCGCTTTCTTCACAGGTATATCACTTACTTCATTGTAGTCATTAATAGAGGAGAATGTGGCCTCCTTCTTACTGATAAGTACTAAAAGCAAATAAATCCCAAAGCCATCACTTCGACCGAATTTAGACTCAGATGTCGGTAATATCCTTCAAAAAAGTTATTCAGAGTCAGAGTTGCTTGTTTGACAGGGGGAAAGTTTTTTTTATTCGTGTTCTTTTCGAATCATCGCATTCATCCGTATCCTGGAAAACTTGTGGTGGCAAATAAAGGCTTAGTGTAGATTTGTACTCACTATAAGCCATGTTTGAAATGGGGGCCTACAGAATTCACACCTGCGAAATGTGAATGACTTGCTAAATTATCCCTAGACTGATGTCTCCACATTTATGGCAGCTAAATAAAGAAAGCTGGCGAGCCTCAAAAGCAACGTTTCTCATAGAGGAAGAAAGTTGTAGGAGAAAATGTGTCCACTTGTAAGAGACACAAATTACGACGTGTGCAGCAGCCGTGATAGGACAGCAACTGTAGTGTATGTGTTTTGCATGGACTTTTCTCAATAATGGACTCCAACCAGATCAGTTCATTGATAATATCATTCGCATGTAGCAAACATTTTGGGAAAAGCAAGCACTATAGTTATTTGGAAATTATTTGACTCTTACATAAATTAAATTTTGTAAATCATCTATGGAGATCTCAAATTTCACTCATTTACTTGTAATTCCTCAAATGTCATTTGGCTTGTATATTACGCTAGGAGCCATCAAAAAACCACCTTGAATGCTTTCTCTTCGACGACACTACATCATATCAATGAAAAAAATTCACTCATAAGTAACTGGTGACTGCTACAATATTGTCAACAAATCAAGCCATGTCGCAATTTCTCACGTGTACTCCTCCAGTTGACTTACCATTTCCATCTAGCACCCAGCTTTTCCAGAAAGTTGTTCTTTCAGTGGGTGTGCATAATACCTGAGTAAAAGGAAAAGGCACGTACCTATAAGACCATGCGTGCGCACCGGTGACGGCAGGAAATGGAAGATGGAATACTTTGATATGCGGGAGAATTAATAAAAAAATAATGTCTCTCATGAGTGTATTAAAAGGCTTAATGCATGCTGCAAGCTGTCACTGAAAATGTACTTATTCTTCCGTGTACTTGTACAAAAGTAAGTGAAAGTTGGATAGAAAGTCCAGTGCTCCCTTCCGTCTCTAGTTCTTTTGCCATCGTCCTTGCTTAAGTGGAAGAGAAAAAGAAACATTTTTCATCCCATTTTATTTACCTAGTTGACGGGGGAAATGAGGGAATATTGATTTTTAATCAAAATAGCAGGATGTAGGCATTTAATGGGGAATAGTGGGATGAATGGAACTAAACCGCAACCCATCTTTTTTATTGTTCAGTATTAATGCATCAAAAGATGTATCATGTTATGACATATTTGTCAATTTTTTTTAGTATGCAAGTATTCGCATGCATGTAATAATGCCAAGCTGGGGAAACATGCAGCAGGGAAAAGACATATTACTGGAGTATAACGCTTTCACTCCGCAGTGTGCCTGCCTGCTGTTGAGCTGTCTGAAAGTGACAAGAGTGAACCTGGAAGCACTCATGACATTTCGTGGTGGGCTGAGAAAAAATAAGGTTTAAAAAAGTAAGTCTTATTGGGAATATATACCTAATGTCCGACAACGTGACAAAAACGCAATCGGGAAATTAATTTGCAACCATTTCAATAAACTTGCTGGGGAACATTCTTAAATGCCAGAGAGCTTTTGCGTCCTGATGAAGCTTTTAATTTTATCGGACAATTTTTGGCAGATTTAAAACGAGTGCGTAGTGTCATTGGAACCGTCTCGTTAAAATGTATTTCATGAAAATATTTGCATGTGTGCATTTATTGGTGTCTTACCAAATTAACGAGCTTTAAAAGCACAAGTGCCCCCATTCGTGCCCTTTAACTGNGGCAGATTTAAAACGAGTGCGTAGTGTCATTGGAACCGTCTCGTTAAAATGTATTTCATGAAAATATTTGCATGTGTGCATTTATTGGTGTCTTACCAAATTAACGAGCTTTAAAAGCACAAGTGCCCCCATTCGTGCCCTTTAACTGGCGCATTGGAAATTTTAATGATCACCATCTTATTTTACCCCAAAAACTGTCCTGTAAAAGCTTTATTATGACGGCATTTAAAAATGTTCCCTAGTTAGTGTGCCTTTTGTATAAGTGTTTCTGATGGCATCGGGGTAGTGGTGTAGCTGTTCATGATCACTACTTCCGGTGTGCTCGCTTGACTTTGCAATCAGTCACTTGTGCATTTGCTCGATTGTTTTGTAATTTACTGCCTGCGACGCTCAGGCAGATGAAATCTTGAGGATAGTATCACTTAGCCCCATAAATGCTGAGCTCATGACGGTTATTATGTATAGAGCACAAACTGGTTTTGCAGTAATCAGCAGTAAACTCGGCTAACTCTTTTCTTAGGCTGAGTTGGAAATCGTATGCTAATTTATTCTACAGTGACATTTAGCATTTTTCTCCAAAGTATAATTCCATGTAAAAAATGCAGGGTGCACCTACACGCACACTCTCATCCTCTCAGTGGAGCACAAATGGACCGCTGTTTTATTAACCGCTTTTACACACATTACCTGCAAACAACAGAACAACTATATTGCGGAGCATGGGAGGACCATTTCCATCCATGTTTCTACCTAACAAAAAGAATTTCTTCGCTCCTCCAGTCCCCGCCGCCACCACACCAACCACTATTAATATATCAATATGATCTATTGTTATTCTAAATACTTTCTTGTTGCTGCAGGAAGGGAGGTAAGGAAGAAGGAAGAAAAATATTCAGAAAAGGTGTAACCCTCCCCCAATCCACCTTCTTTCTAGGGAGAAAATTTAGATGAATGGCATAAGTGCATGTGTGCATGAATAATAAAAATAATAAGACGTGTATAATATGAACTCATTCTAATGCATTCATATGAAAGAAAAGGCTGCTCACAGTACTTTCCCTTCCTCCTTTCTTTCTACATAAACTATTTGCTATAATACCGTCATCAGAATCAGCACTTACATTAGACTCAGTCAGCATTAGCGTTTTGTTGCAATAAAAAGTGGCGAATACACCACTAGCCACAATAACAACCAGCACTGTTGAAGAAAATCGTTGTTTTTGTACGTATCCTTCATTGCCACTAAAAGAATAATAATATGATATGTATCCTAAATGATTATTACTGGTATTGTTGTTGCCTATATGACAGCCCTGTAGTTTTTCGGCTTTTGTATGCGTCATTGAGTGTATATTCTTTGCGATGAAATCCAACGCAACCCTCCACAAGTAGCTCGCTACTTCATTAATGTACATGTTATATTTGTATTTTTTTAACTGGCTATATTTTCATAGTTAACTGCTGAGGGAAAAGCAGAGAAAAAAGCGTTGGCGCTAATGATGGCATATGTATAGGCTTCACTCCTCCATGCCACTCTACATTGGCATGGAGGAGTGCGCTAGGATACTGAATGGATTTTCTCCGTCCTACTGATGCGGAGTGCAAATTATTGTAAAAAGGTAGCAAAAATAACAGAATTTGTTTGATGGAAAAGGGAGAGAAGGAGAGAGAGAGAGAGAGAAAGAGCAAAAAACGTTAATAGTCGAGATGGAAGAACAGCTTGACGTGCATAAAAAGTAGTTCATGTGGTTTATGAGCTGACTTCATATAAAAATAAATTTAGGCATACTAAAGTACACACTTTGCAAAAAAAATTTATTATGACGCGATGATTTACCCCGTTCAAGTGGAGTTACATTCATGTTCAGCTCACTAATCAAATTACGGCGTATACCACACCGTAAGGCATGACCGACCACATCAATTTGTAATTTTGTAATCTTGAATTATGAGCACAAATTTTGGATGGTTTTGAATGATCATAATATTTTGAAACACTGCTGCAGTGTAAGTGAATGCAGATAATTTAATCTTTTTGTCAATTTTTTAGCAAGTGAGCAGACGGATGGGGAGAAAGATTTTAATACTAGCAAATAACTTTACTTCCGAAGTAGTAAGTGGGGAGAAAGAAACAAAAAATGGGAAGAAGTTTGGTGTTAGTCCACTATATCACTCATCTATAACCTAAGTGTAACTCATCTGATGGTGGTCACGGTCGGTTTAGCAGTTGGTTGTGTCGTAAGTCTTAGCAATTCCCATAAAAACATCAAGCTCCCTCGAGATTCTAAAGCCAAACATTTACACATTTCCAAAATTTGAAGTAATTTGTCTAAACTCACAAATTCATAGTGCAGCACTGCATTTTCCACGTTCGTTGAATGCATCCAACTTTCCCAAATTAAAATATGCCATTTGAGAAAAAACATCGGTACGATACTTTTCCTGATTCTTAGCAAGCACTCGTCGTTAAGCACTTCTCCTTAATGTGATGGCTTACCTGCTTCTTTTTAATATCGATAGCTTCAGCAGAAACAGCTTTTAATTTTTCCCGAAAATGTGGGCAGAAAGCTGCCTTGCCGCGGTTTCTCTGAAATTCATTACGTGGAATTTGGGACTATTTACATTATGCGGATTTTCTGTGGATTTACTTCTGTAAAGAAATTTCTATTTCTACGACTTCCACTTCTATATTAAAATGTAAGAAGGGATGACATAATGAATTCGGGTCGGAAATGTATAAGCGGATTAGTACTGTTTTTAATATTTCTGCGTAAGTGCTAAGCCGCATGAAGATGAAAGAAAAACAAAAATTGAAATTCATTTTGGAGGCACTTGAAGCACCAATGTTGTATTTTACCTTATCATTAGTGTTACATCTTTGATACGAAAGTATCGAGAATATACAGTTGCCCCATTTAGTTCAAAATCTCATAGGTCTTAAGAGATTACCTATTTTAATTTCTGTAGCTTAGTAAGCTGTGCCCGTTTGTCGGCAAAAAAAGCAGCTTTCGTTATTGCTCTGGCAATCATCTTCATCGCCAACAGCCTTCATAAAATCCTGGTGATATACTGAGAACTCGATTAGCTATTCCAAGTGGAAGTGGGTTCAGTCGTACAAGTGAATTGAAAAATATCCGCAGTCCGTCAAGCTCTTTTTGCACGTCGATGCCAGCACGAAGAAGTTTTCGAACCAAGAAGAAGGAAATCGAACCGATGAATATGATTCAATGTTTTCCATTTGAATTATCATCATAATAACCTTTGTAATTTTTGCACATGCTGTGTCCCTGCAATCCCCTCCATTTGCGGGAAGATGCACATCTTCTTACTCCGTTTAGTGACTTCGACTTGAGAACCCATGAAATATGATAAAAATCGCATATTTGGATGCGGAGCACGGGAGCACATCTAATGTTGTTTGCTTATGTAATAGGCCTAATAGTGGAGTCGTTCATCAGCTCGTATACTTTTCGTGAAGAAAGCTCTGCGAAGAAAATGTGCTCGTTTTTTTCAGAGAGAGAGACTCTGGGAGTAGGAACTGGCGTTCCTGGCGACATGCTGGCGTGTGCAATAACTCTTTTTGTGAGTGAGTGCGATTTCCACAAGTTCTTTTTTTCTTCTGCCTCACCAATTTATTGCAATTGAAAGGGGCAACTTGTCTCACTTTTCTGTGCGGATTTGGTTGACATGGTGACATCAAGCACGTTGTTCACGTTGGATATGTTGTGCTTGCCTACTTTGCACTTCATATTTGGGGGAACTAGGGAATAGTGTATACCTACTTATTTACGTTTTTTATCATTGATGTCGACAATGAGCGTGTGGCAGTGGCATTACTGTCTTCCGGAAGATTTACTGTATATTAGGTAATGGATTAGAATTTTCCCTTAGCGTGGATACGCACAATCTCCAGTTTAAATGCATGGTTGGGATTGGCAGCTACTGAAATATTCAACTTCTTAGCCATTCAAGCAAAGGGCAGGCAAGAATTACGGGGCTCCACTAAAAGCCCAAAATTTGAAGACATTCAGCGCAAACGAGAACATTTTTTGAACAGGAAATTACAAAAGATTTTGTCCAAATAAAGTTTATCCTTTTTATCATTAGACTAGTCTCTTTCAGTTGCATTATTCTATGCGGAGTTTCTCGATATTTTGCACGATTTTGCCAGAAATAGCCCTAATAGAGGTAGTATTGGTCTTCCAAAAACAATTCCTGTGATTACGCTGCGTGCAAGCAAAAATTGAAAAATAAACTTGATAATTGGAATCATTTTTGTTAAATAGAAGGATTAGGTTCTGTAGCGGTGTCGTACTTTTTTTGAAGTTCGAAGTTTTTTTCACACATGTGCTTCACTCCTAAAAACTGTGTGCTGCTGGTGGCAGCAACAGTCGTCACAGAATGTAATTGGCAATAAGGTCACATCTTAATGTCCTTCCCATTTTCTAAGATGGGCGGAAGCATTTCCCCGTATGAAATTTTCCCGAAAAGTTATGCCTTTACGTGATGCCAGATATGAAATCGGACGATTTCACTAGACTCACCTCGACTTCAAGTATATCGGTAGATATGTACGTTACCTCTCTCGTTTAATGGCAATCTTTCCCTGTCTTAGATTACGGGGCAGATGTTCAGGTTCCGTCTTATGAGAGGAAATCAACTTCCACATCGTTTTTTTTCGCTTCCTTCTTTTTCCTCATCTTTTAGTTTACCCCAATCCACATAAATTTAGTACGTGATAATTCATTCCGCATTACTTTGCTAATATGATAGTTGGGAGTACGGTCGAATCACACGTAGCATATCTGCTTATTTTGCACACATGTGTCTTTTACAGTGGTCCCGGTATATTTATTTTTGAAGAAAATGGGGAAAATTTATGTTTCTGAATTTGGATTGCCTCTCGGTTAACCATCCTTCTTTTATGTATGTAGTGGCTTGTTTATTTTTTCGAAAGGAAAACAGGCGGATGAGAGAAATAGAAGGAGAGACTGCAGTCTAGTTGAAAATTTTTTGCGAATGCCGATGCCGAGATGCGTTGATCTTGCATACTGCGAGTGAATGCTAAAGCGATTTTTCCCCTGTCAACCTGTTCTCTTCCTTCCCTACTTCACCTACTTTTTACCCTCCGATATGGATTACTACACGTCCATATTGAAATCATGTTTGCCCACGTCCGAAATTAGCTGATGGTGAGTATCTGAAAGTTCTTTTTCTGAACGAAATTTTTTCCAGCTAAAAGGTGACTGTATATACAGCCTACACAAAATTCCGCCACACTTAGCAAATTTATGCGCGGATATAATGTGTAGGATGGACGTAATTACTACACAGAATGTATCTAGATAACTAGGTCAGTTTTGTTGTTGACGCAAAAAGAACTCGTGTCCAATTGGTGGCACGCGGCAGTACTTTCTCTTGTAGCAATAACTTTGGCTGCAAACTATAAAGTCCTATGTATATGTAATGTAGTAGCCATCTCCATACCATTTCCTGTTTCTTAAACGGGACAGAGTTAAGCATCTTTCTAGTTTCTGATAAGTTCAAGGAGGAAGGATACTGTAAGAGCTCAACTTATTTATGAATCCATTTTTGCGGAAAAAAATGTGGAAGGAAGCCAAGTAGTAATGTGGTAAGGATTGAAAATAGCATAACCTGCACTCATTCGGGGAATATTTACCTGAAGAGGATTTTTGTCTTTTTCGAGATCTCTAGAATCGACTCGCCCCTCAGTAAAGACAGCTCTCGAGAAGTTGGCCGTTGGCCCTGGCCGTGATATGCTGACAGTGCGACACCGCCGGCAAAGAAAGTTTTTGAATTTCTGCCATGACACAATGTGTATATATTTTGGTGTGCTCGCTTTATTGCATTAGCTAAGCTGTTAAATTTAAAAGCTACCCAATTTCTCAATTTGAGCGCAATTTCCATCCGAACACTTGAAAAGGCAAGGGAAATAGGGGTACAGTTAATTGTGAGCCTCGGGAAGAAAAGTCGAGTGTTCTAACCGGGATGGTAAAATCAGTTTCATAATTTATTAATAGCGTTGGAGAACCTGGAAGGGCTTTTGTTGATTTGTGCTGTTCTACTGGCTACTTATTTTGCTCTCACTTCGTACCGCTCGTATCAACACCTAGACGCTCCCGTTTGTAAAATCTGAGCTTGTATGAGGTCCGCAGGATCTTAGTAAAATTGCAGAGAATATTTATATGGCGTTCGTGCACGGTTGTTTGCATGAAACAAGATACGCACTTCATTCCCAACAATCTGGAGCTTTCTGCAATTTCCCAGGCAGATCGTTTTCCCCCATCTCCTCTCCAAAGATGAATTTTGCATGCATACAATGGAAAGAAAAGTGAATCGAGTGAATGAAAACAAGAAGGTGGAAAGTGTGACCGAGAAAGCAGTCTGACGGATTTTTTTTTATTTTCAGCTAAAGCTGTTAAAAAACGACTCTCTACGCTAACAGGACACCGCCTTTCAATTTCGTTGTTTTTTTTCTCCAGTTTTTTATTTCGCTTCGCTGTAAAAAAGCAAGTCCTTTTGGGGTCTGTAAAAATTCACGTTTGGTATACGGCGCACACATGGACAGGGGGAGTTGTCATGAGAGGGTGAAGCGGCGGCACAAACCTCTGCTTTGTTTATTCCTATCATTTTCATCATATTTACTTATTGTTATCTACTCTTTACTGGACAAAGGATGAAAGGCTAGCAACACCACCATTACTATTTATTTAGAAGAGTTTTTCTTGCCGTTTCTTTCTCCCCTGCTCTGGAATGCCCTCCTTTCCCTTTTCTGCAAAGAAGGAAAAGGAAAGAAAGAGGTTGGTGCAATGATCCGCATCAGGGGCTTCTTGAAACTTTTAACATTTCCATCCTCCTCTCGAAATCTATTTACAGTCGAGCAAGCTGGGAAGCAGGGAAGTAATCCTTGCCTCTCGCCAACTGTAATCCTGTTCAACCTACACTCCCTCGTGTTATGGAACGGAACAACCTGATTTCTGCTTATTATGTGGTTTTTATTTGTTCACTGGAAAAGGGAAACGAAACCACTGCACTGACACCGCACTGGCGGTGGTGGTGGTGGACCACAAAGCAGAAAATGGGAGACCACGCTGAAGTTCTCTGCTACTGAAAACAAAATGCGAAAAGGTTGCATGTCCATTTTTGGAGCACGTTGCGCTCAAGTTTCCTTTGAAAAAGGAATTTTCCCAAATTTGTCCTTTGAGAAGAAAATATGTTTTTCACGATACAGTCCAAACAATTTTTGTTGCTTCTCCACAATTGAAAATTATACAGTTGATACACTCCCTAATAGTATGCAATTTTTTATTTAATATTCCTTTTTTAAAAAACATCGCGACATTTCCTTATTCAATAAATGGATAATTGCAAATTTAAAGCAGTTTGTGCCGCCACTAAGCGCACGATGGGAATAGGGCACTGATCCAAATTATAATGTCGCAATAGCTACGTTTTTTTTACATCGCACTGGAGTATATTTTTATTGGAGAGTACTCATGCTAATCATCCGGCAGACATGGGTCATTGTACACAAATTGCATTGAAATTGAACATTCCCAAAATATTCCCAGTAGCCACATACTTTTTTTTCGGTGTAGCCGGTTCCCCTGTCTCTCTCCTTCTGCATACCTACCTGCCGTATTTTAGTTGAATGAGAACGAGGAAAAATATTTTTCATCCATCTTTATGTTTATTTATGCCATTCGTAGACGGACCGTAAAGTGTGTTTGCGAATCGTAAACTATGCACGGTTTTTTATACTTAGACAGCATTTGAAAGGAAAGTTTCGTGATCGTGACTTGACTTCTGTAAGCAGTTCACTTTCAGTTCTTCCACTTTTCCTGTACGAAGCGAAAATCCTTTTAAAGTTTGAATAAGCATTTTGTATATTTTTACCACGAAAATGTCATAATTTATACAGAAGCGAATGGTGGTGTTGGAGGGGAACTGCCGTTGGCAATGTGAATAGTGACACTCTTTCTTTGGCTGTTAAATGGCATGTTCCAGTTGAGTATTCCTGGTTTTCATACACTAATTCATCAATGGCTGCTCCACACGCAAAACTGCAAAAAAAGAAAAAAAAATGTAGGTACGTATAATATGTAAGGAGTGAGTGACATTAGCCACTTTGTGTGTTTTTTTGCGGACTCAAAAAACTTCCTACTGGGACATGTGCGTGAGCAGCACTGGTCGGAGTCATAATGTCATGTGCAAAATAAAATAGTCCGCTCGCTAGGAAACTAATGCTAATGAATAAAAATCCTTCACCTTCTTAATCTACAATTTTTGTTTTTTATGACTTGTAGGTTAATTGCAACTGCACCGAGAAGCACTTTATGCCTTGGCAAACTCCAACGGTAGACTCTAGTATATCAGCAGCTTCAAACGTGAGGGAGATGTCTAATGTAGTTTCCAAAAGCGGAAAGGCCAAGGAGCGTGAGCTCACAGGGAGACTTTGGTCATTTCCGCATTCTCAGCAGCATCCTGAATCGTACAACAGCGCCCCCACAAAGAAACAGGAAACCGTCCTTATTCTCTGCTACGTAGTATCTGTTCTCGCCATTTCTTTAATTCCAGGTAAGTTGAATTACAAAATTTATAATAATAAGGAAATGTGCGGAAATTACTCCGCTTTTGACAGTCACATTACGTTTCAACCCTCCTTTCACTACTTTGAATTTCCCAAGTCATTCGTCACCTTCAGTGGAAAGTGGAAAAAGCTACGGTTTCTTTGTATGAAAGATTTATTGGGGCAAATTGATCACACTCGAAAGTTTCAACAGTGGATAGTTACGGCTTATACTACAAAAAGGGTAGTGTGGGCATTGATTAATGATTGATTTGGAGAAAAGATTAAAGAAAGTTTGTATCCATCACAAAAGGTTACTGCTAGCAGCTGTACTTACAGCAGCTCAAAATCTCAACAGGATGAAAGTGCTAATTGCGTGAGTACGAGCAAGTATTTATGCCTCTTAAATTTTCAGTACCGCGTATTCGCATAATGACAATTTTGAATGGGTACGTAAATTTGGCAACTTGTCTGAGCAAATTTTTTGTCAATGACTTGAATAATTTAAATTTTAATATTTCCAAAAAGTTTTTACTTAAATTACAATTTTACTTCACACAAACACCCTAATGAATCGAAGTCCTGCAACATTTTATAGTTGAAATAGAAATGAAGGAGAATAACTGTGCTTACGCAACGTGTCAAAAAATTCATTTCAGGTCTATTATTGTAGAAGACCAGTTTGTCAGTTTAACGTGCTTTTAATGTAAAGAAAACGTGACATCTTGTGTATTTTGCGGTGAGGAAACATACGTAAAATCATAGTTTGCGTAATCTCAGTGTCTCCTTCCGACTCAAATTACTTGCCAGAATTTCGATTAACGATTAGTTTTGATTACGACTCTGAGGGAGTTGTGCTGTCAGCTAAGGGAAGTAATTTCTGAATCTGCACACTGTCCGCAATTCCCAGAGTTAGCAAACCTAGTAAGACGACACTACACATGAGAGCGTAGAAGCTTCTTTTAACTCTGAAGAATGAAAAACTTAGAATTCTTGTAGTTGGGGAAGGAAGACTCTCAATAGACTCAAGTCATTTTCTAGATGACAAGGAAGACCCACCGGGTGAAAGATGATAATAATGACATGAAATCAACGTCATCTGCACCCAGCCAAGGAACAAAGGGAGAAGAAGATGTCAGTTTTGTACTCTTTGTTTGTCATCTGTGTGTACACACTTACATGACCAAAACGAGTATCTCGGAGAAGAAAGCCACCCAAAAAATACTTTCTCTCAACTTTAAATAAATATTGTGATGATCCAACACAACCTATAGAGATTTTGTGCTACCCCGACATTTCCATTTACATTCTAGTTGCATTCTTTTCACTTCAGGATCATCACAAAAAATTTTTTTTCCAAGGACATATAACTATGGCTGTGGTTTCCTCTCCCATTCATGCCCTCTCACTACCACCACCACCATCCATTTTCTTTGATATCCTCTTCTCTTAAAAAAGAAAACACAAAAGGGAAGTAAAAATGCCTTCGTGCATTCAGCCGCTGCAGACGGAGAGTGCAAAAAACCTAATGTACTAGTAAGCTATGTGCGTTCCCACAATGAAGAAATTTATGCAGCGGAAATGCAAATAGCTCACTGATAAATAAGCCCTTTCCTCAAAAGAAAACTTGCATCCTACACTTTGTATCTATAAATAGTTAGAGCTGCGTTGGATACTGGATTGACTACTGTTTCAGAAACTCACTTTTTTGCCAGCTATAATAGCTGCTATTATTATTTATATAAATATTATACCAACAAGATGAAATGCTTATTCTGCATAACAAAAAAAACGAATGCTCTGGGAGTGGCATCCACGTAGTCTTCACCAGGGAATGATAATCTATCAACGTCATGTAATAAATGGAGAGGTTCTCTTGATGGCTGCTAGCATTTTTCTGAATTAGAGAGAAACGAGAAGGAAACGGGAGCAAAAAATTGTGTACCTTGGTGGTCCAAACGCTACAAAAAAAAATTGTGTGATCTCATCATACTATTTCATCGGGAGAACATGAAAAATGAAAAATAATCAAATTTAGTAAGATTAGCTGTGATTGGAATACGCTGAGTTGGAATTACAGTGAGATTTCGATTTCAATTGAATCATGGATTCCAATTTCAAGGTGGAAAATCATGCAAGATGACTTACAAATGACTAAATACCCTGTGGGCTTTTTTCATGTAGTGTAATTTAGCTTTGGTGGCTTATTTGATGCCAACAGTGACAGCGAGGCCATTAAAGCCTGTCTGTATTACACGTTGTGGCTCTTATTCATTTCAATATAGCCATCTCCTTTTCGTTGTGCGCTCCGCTTGACACTGAACGCAGTTCAAAGTGAACTGATTGGAAAATAGGAGGTAATTTTCTCCACTGTGGATTTATATGTGTCAGAATTGAACGCCCCGGAAAATAAAGCCAACCAGCGTGAATGGGTAGTAATGCGATTTGCGAAATCTTTCCTGACCTTATGCCTACACGTCTCTATTGGAGCGACTTTTTTTACATCATTTTCCAGATTTTAGTATCGTATTATGTCATTTCTCCTCCTTTCAGAGGGAGAGTGGTAAATGGAATGTGGGGAAAATACATTTCCCGGTTTCCTTATGCCGATGCCCCTTTCATCGCCAAATCCCTCCCATCCCAGTCCTCTCCTGTCAGCTTTACAGAGCCTTATTTACATTTATTTTTGCACAATTTTTTATATAAAAAAATACATGAAACAGATATGTCTATATATGCATTATAGTTGCGAAAAGTTGGGAGCAAAGTTTTTTTAGCCAGATGGGAAATATAGCTAGGCGTTATTTGTTCAATTTGTGCTCAACCTCGCTTTCGCTACAGTGAACGGAACAAATATTCGTACTAATAATCTGCTCGTACACGCGAAAAAATATGAAAATTTTAATAGAAAGCAAATGTGCAAATTGCCATTTGCAAGTGTATAGAAATTGGTGAATTGAAACTGGCAAAAAATTCCTTGTTTTAATCAAAGTTTAATGCAAAATAATGCAGTGGCAGTTCCCGGTCAATTATCAGAATTCCACGACAGTATTCAGAAGCTCCACTCTGAGCACTAATAACTTTCCCCGGAATATATTTTTTTCTCTTTAGTCATTTATCCCAAGCAGATATCCTTTATGCACGCCATATAACACCCATAAAAAATCTGGAATGGGAGCTGATGCTGCTACTCAGTGTACTGCTGTTGCTGCTGATGATGTGACGATGATCGTGTGTGGATCCTTTTTCCGCTGTGAACTCCTTTCCTTGAAAAAAATAAAGTGATTTTTCCCCTGGATCACCATCGTCATTCCTGGTAGGGGAAGTAATGGACCCTTGCATGTAGCAGATTGTGTGTGATTGGGACTAAACTTATGTTGTAGTATGGTTTGTAGCAATAAACTATCTCTACACACTGTGCAAATGCCACAGAATTTTCCTTACTCCACTAACTTCCTTATAAACGACCGTTTTGTCTCCGCTTTCCCTTCTCCCTTTATACAAGGAGCTCTGTCATTATAGCGTCGTCATCGTGCTGTTATGGTTGCTGTGTAAAAATCTTGTCTTCTCCAAACATTTATTTCTCTGAAAAAGAAAAGTTGCAGAAAGATGAAGGGAAAAAGGTGGATGGCTGAGTGAGCAAAGTAGAGGTGAAAGCCCAACGCTTTCGTATTCTTTGCGGTAGCTGGAAAAAATGGTCTCATCTCAGCTTTTGAAAGGAATCCTTTCCTAGATTCTTCTTAAACTGCGACGTAGAAACGGTCTTTAACTTGTCTCCATTCACACTTTTAAAAGGTTGATAAGAAGGGCGATACTTCCTGTGATATATCTGTTGAGTTTTAGTGTGGAGGAGGTGCACCCCTTTCTTATCTATTTTGTTAGCGCTATATTGTGTCTTGGCGGGGGAAACTTAGACTTAAACTTAGACTCTTTGTTTTTTTTTGCTCTAGCAGCTACTTCTAAGTGAATTGCAGGGGAAACTCCGAGTAGTCCGAATTGTTCATCAATATCTGTTTTCCTTTCCCTTTCTTCATTTATTGCTTTGATTGCGATCTTTTAACTACTTTCAGTGATTGCAGTGCAGAGGATACTTAAATATTTCTGGGTGCTGGCAGTGATTGGGAAAAAAGTAATAAAATATCTGATTAAGAAAATGGAAGAATAAAGTGAGCATTCTTGTTCTCTCCAGTTCGTGTTAGTTACGAACTTAATAACACATCGGCTTTATTTAGTGCAGAGAGCGTGCAAGTTAGTGCTCGCACTCATTGCAGAAGGAGCAGCAGCGGAGGGTAGGAGCATAAACTTTTGTAAATGAGCAATAAAACGTCCTCGTATGGAAATTTACTATCCAACTCGGGAATCTAATTACATATGGATTAGGATAAATAAACGTAATGCGGATTGGCTATAATTAAAGAAATAAAATGAGTCTTCAATTTCCCCAATTCCCCATGCTTCCTCCAGCACTGAATCCCAATTAAATCCTGAAATGTTTTTCTGCATTGCTAAATCAATTTCATTTGCTACACTGCACTGGAAGTAAACTAAAGAGGAATATAGAAAAAGGGAAATTTTTCCCCATTAGGGAAACTACTTTTTTTAAGGCGCAAATTTCTGTGCTGCTTTTATTTCCGTGAAATGGTGCACAATCTTAGCATCTCTTACGTTGTAGAGTGAGGATGCCTGGAGCGAAAAAGTTTGTTTTTAATATACATACTTTCACTGAGCTACATGCTCATGGCGAAACTTTCCCATCAAACTTTTCTAGCCGATTTAAATTCATAGGCTGACACAACCACTTGTCAACTACAACTACGCTAATGGGATGTAACCTCATGCAATTTTCTCGGATTACTTATCTATTTCGTCTTGAGTACATCCCTGTGAGAAGGCCGCTAATGTTATTTTCCTGTGCTTGATATCAAGACCCTTTCATTTCCGGTTACATGCTTGCACCTCATCAACTCTCAGTTTTTAAGGGGTGTGCATATATCTGTGTCACAGTAGAGAAAAGCTATGAAAGGTAGCAGTTTGCATGTCAAGTACGAATTTCGTTACGCTCCGCTCTAATTTTCTAATTGCATTTATTCCATCTAAAGTTTCTGTGCTGAGCTCTTGCTTTTTATTTAAATTTAATTTTTGTAGGTACCCTGGGCATTGACTGTTTCAAATGCGTGAGTTTAAACGGGAAAAATCCATCATGGTGAGTGCATCTACATACACTTACATGCTTGAAGTTATTTCTTCCTTTTCCAATTATTTCGCGCTGATGACAATTTTTTAGAGCGCTATTTTTTATGATAATCATAAAATCTGGTCGTATAAATGTACACCCCATTATTGTGATTACACTGGTAGATACGGTAAGTGAATACTCGCTATAAGTGTACGCTTTCCAAGCCTCGTGTCCACACTCATAATTAGGTAGCTATCAAATTGAGAATGAAATTACAAAATGATGCTTCGGACGACCCCGCACTTACAGCTGGAAACGACTTTATACGTGAGTTAATAAATTGCCTACCTGAAGCCCAAATAGCGTACTTATGTGGGAAACTAACCAAGCAAACTATTTCCGATCAATAATACCTATCTCAATGGTCACGATAAGGCTCCCATTGCTATCCCCAGCTCATTCATCATTCCAAAAGAAACTTTCCTTTTTCTAATGTGAAAGGGTCAATGAAATATGGAGGGAATGTAGTAAAACTCTTCATTATAAATCCAAACTCTTCCAAACTTATTCCTCTATGCGCGTTTCACTCCATTTTTTTTAGACTTATCGACAAGCCGGGAGAAAAGAAAGCTCTCGATGTCTCATGTGGCTACAATAAATCGAGGTCATACATTATCTCCCAAGTTTTAGTACTAAGCTCAACTACTTTATAAATAGACAGCAAAAACGAAACATAATTCCTGGAGGCTTTACTCAGCTTATCAAAGAAAAAATATACTTGACAAAAAATATAATGCAATCTATCTATTCGACATGCCTTCACGAATATAATTCCACACATTTTTTTTACTTTTCAAATTAAAGACCACAAAAACTTATGAAAAAAAATAACTATCGATGGAAATGATTACACTGAACAATATAAGTGATATGTGTGTACATATATAGCTGACACAGGAGAAAGTATGGTAGTTCGGACCTGTGCTGTTGACAGTGGCACTCTTACCTTGGACACCGAATTAGCTCGCATGAGTCATTGTGGATTCTTTTATTTCGATGAAAGGTACTCTATCATCATCATCACGATCATAACGTTTGTAGTTGAGCCCACTCTTGTATTATATTTTATAGTAGGAGCAATGTGTGATTTTTTTCAGTTCCCCTCTCATTTCTCTCTTCCCTCTTTTAGAGTAGTAAGAAAACTTAACTCTACAGACATTTAAGCATCCTAGAACGTATAGTCCGAAGTCGGAGTATATGTTCTCTGTATCGTATGTACTCTGTTTGATATTGCTCTTCTAAAAATAGCATTAATTATTTGAGAGTAGAGAACTAACGAGAAACAATGACTCAGGTGGATGTTTGACTCGGTGAAAACAAAAGTGGACTAATTGATTTACCTATTCAAGCTGAAAGCATCTGTTGCATGATAATGTGTGACAAATGAATTCACAAACTATCTTTGTGAATCCAGAGTAGTGCAGACTTCCACCTGGGAAAAAGTTTCCGGTAAGGTATCTATAGAAATCAACTTGGTTTAGTGTACATGGTAGCCTTTCCAGTAGATATTTTTATTGTGCTGGCGAATATCTTACGTGAGTAAGGTGACGCCTGTGAAAATGAATGCAGAAAAATTATTTCTCATAAAACAATTCATTTCTTTCAGCCCGAGTAAAATGTTGTGCAGATTTTTATCATAAGCCTGTTTGGATTTTTGGCTCCATGCCTGGCTACATCTGCTTAATTAGCAGCTGTTGTGCCCTTAAATATAGTTAGCAAAAATGAATGCCCCGTTCTCATGCTGCTGTCTTGCTTTATTGCATCGCTCATTTTCACATTAGTTTCTCCGCATTTTCAAAAGCGGCTGCCGTTACTCGCCTTACATCATGGACGGTAGCTCCTTTTGAGTGCCAATATTTTTTACTCATTTTTACATGTAGAGCTAGTGTCCATTCAGTATCTATTGGGATGACTTCGCCATAGAACAGAATTTGTACAGTATTCTATGAGAAAATTGAAATTGTGTGCCAAAGTTCTTACCCAAAAACTTTTGAATTATCAACTATCAACTAACGAATTATGAACCAATGCAAAGTCAGTTTACCGTACGCTTAAAATTTACAGGCAACTTGGCAACTACTTAGGCCAACGAAACTGGAAATATATTGAGCATCTTAGCAGACTTTTTACAAAGTTTCCTTACTTTTTTTTAGCATTTCAGTACACTGTTTAAGACAGGTAATGCATAGGATTAGAGTAACTGTAAGTGCTTTCAACAGGGGCCATCTAAAAATATCTGGAGCAAAAAGCTCGACAAATTCAGAACCTGGGAACAGTAGATGATAATGAGTTCATTTACGAACACGAACACCACACGCCATGGGTTCACCTTCTCTGAGATAAAGAAAACATCACACAGGCTGTTGACAAGCCAGAGGAAATTTAGCAGAGTAAAAACGACACACGACAACATTTACTCATGTCAGTGATCACCAAAAGACCTTAGGGAAAAATTTTCTTTCCCGCACATGCATGCCGATGTGTCCCTCAAGTAATTAAGGAAAAGCATTTTTCGAGTTAGCAGAAATGTTACATGACGAGTCTCCCCTTATAGTCCGCTTTACGACTTTTAGACCACAAGAAAAAAAAGGAGCCGCTTGAAGGAAGCAACTAATTGTGGTAGTTGGAAGCTTCCTAGTCTACTCACTCCCCGTGGAGAGATTTCTGGACGCTGGCGCATCCAAAAAGGATCATGTGCCAACCGAAGGGAAACTTTTAGTATGGAGAAAGCAAGGAAAGCCTTTAAGTAAATCTCTTATTGCATGCAGAAGTATGCCGAGCAACATTAAAAGTCTATTTTAAAATGTAATCTTTAGCGAAATAATCTGTAGTTTTGCTGTCAATATAGCAAAGGTGTGTGTATCCAACAGGCTCCTGTAAAATGATCCTCGGAGAGTTTTTCAAAAGCTGTAGGGAAATGCGGAAAACCTCATTTATTACGCTAATTGGGTAATGTGCGGGAGAAATGTGCTAAACAATTCTCGACGTTCTTCTCCAATTTGCATAAAGCCCCGATTATACTTGATACTCTGAAAATCCCTTTGCCCTTTACGGTTTCGGATCAATTTACGTCATACTTAAGTACCTCAGGGCAAAATAGATTGCAGCCAATTTGCGAGAGGTTTTGCTGCCGAGTGGAGAAACACAGACGCAGGGAAGTATAAATAGATTTGGTAAATGAGTATAAGCCGCCGTTTAATGCAAACTCTCTCATTAAGGAGAAGTACAGTTGTACAGCGGCGGTGTTTCGTCCTTGTGAAGAGTGCGCGCATACGTAGGACACTTTTTTTTCGGTGTAAGCTAATTGAGGGAGGCTAAATTACGAGTTTGCGAGAGTAATTAGAGTGGTTTTTACTGTGCTAAAAACTAGTTTCATTCCTATTGTGGGTGTGTAGATGACACAGGAGAAACTATAACTGTAAGAGGATGTGCCTTGGACAGTGGGACTTTAAATGTGGATACGGAGATTATTCGAATGAGCCATTGCGGCCATTTTTGGTTCGATGACAGGTACAATTTCATCCAAGAAGGAATACTTTCTTTGAAAAAATAAATAAATTTTTGTTGCTATTTTCACCGATTTTACTCTCGGTTTTTTGTATTTTACACTCTGGTCGAGTATGTGCGACAAAGTACTGAAACACTACACACTCTAACTGTGTGAGCATTGCTGTACATAAAAAAAATATGTGTGTAAAAGTATTTAATAGAGTTGAATTATTAATTCTGCTAATTGAACTACACTCACAGTTTAAGCGTGATTGCACCTTTTTACAACAAAAGAGTTTGTGTAAAAGTTAATTTAATAAGTAATTCTTATATAATCACACAGTTCGCAAAATGAGAAATGTCTTTCTTCTAATTTGTACTCACACGCTTCATCAGTACTTCTAATCACTAGTAACTATAAATGTTTTTTTCTGTTTTGTGTAGGACTTTTCGTGTGGCTTTTTTCAATATTAGCTTTATGTTGACACCAAAAAGGGTCTGTTATTACCAGTGTTAAACTTAAATGTGCTTTTGTTGCTCACTCTTCTTGTGGTGTTTTCAATGTTGACTCTTAAATGTTAGACGTGTTCACAATGCAAAAATCACCAAAAATCCCACCCGTCCTATTTTCATCTACTTAAAGTGTAATGAGCCAATTAGTGACGACTCACGCACACTGCTCTTTTCCAATTTCCAATTCATCCATATTTCAGGCGCCGAGAAATAGGCTGTAAACCTTAGTCCCTTCCAAAGGAGAATAAGAAAGAGCAGAGCAAAATAATATTCAGTTGGGAGCTGAGGCGCTCACGTGCACAGTTTATTCCAAAAGCTCCAAAAGTTATTTATTTATGAACAGCACTACTGGATTGGAAATACTTGCGTTTTGCTCATTTCTACTGTCTGATTGATTTTTGTCGGTCTTTTCTTTTATCCAAGTACTACACTACTTGGACAAGAATGCTAGAATGAAATCAAGCCTATGATTTGTTGAGATAGGAGAAAGCTGAGAGCATTGGGTGGAATAAACTCAAGAGCGAATCAGTTTTCTCTCCCGAAAAATGTTTGTCTGCATTGTCTTCAATCATCAACATCAGAATAGTTAGAAAATATAAAAAAAGAGGAAGAAAGGAGAAATACCACCACAGTGGTAAACTGCTGTTGTGTGTTTGATGGCATTCAACTGCAGATTTCAGTTCCGAAAAAAAAACTCAGATGACAAGCCAGCTGAC
>JAHZND010000757.1:0-20482 GCA_027744115.1 Acrocyrtus sp. NNG-2020 | reverse complement strand
GAACTTAAGAAATTAGATTGCGTACAAAGAGGAGATCCGTTCAGTAATGGTGATTGTCCATGCTCGCATTTTCTTTTATATTCGTCTGAAGTCGCACTTGGCTTTACGGGAGCCACCCGCATAACCATAATGAAATTGTAGGTATTATGCTGATCTTGATTTTTTTTCTCTGCAAAAAGTAGAATGGACCCGAGACAATCAACAATTTTCTTTACTTTTCAATCACGTCACACTTTTTGCAAATGTTCCGAGAAAAAGATTTTTTCTTTTGAATTCACAGTAGTATTGACTGCTTCAGATATACTAACCTCCTCCGCAACTGGAATAAATGGGTGAGCTAGTTGAAAATGTTGAAATGGAAAATTTGGAAAATAAAGCGACAAAAAAATCTACTGCATACATATACTTAAATTACGTCATGTGATATTTTTTGCTTTAATAAGGTGCTCCACTACTTCTTTTCTAAGAAACTCAAGAGTGACTAATCTGGGCATTATAATTCGAAGAGAGTGAGCCAGCAAAATTGTGGACACTTTGTGGTGCATCAGCAGAAAAAATGAGCTTAGCAAGCATCAACAAGCAGAACAAAGTGGGAAATCGTGAGGATTTCGGTTGAGCGGCCTTTCAGTGCTGAACAGAGTACGCTTTATTAGCAAAAAACGCTACATAAAAGATTTTTGTTTTCGGGATCCCCAAACGTTAAGCGCAGTAAGGTAGGACACCATAAACAAAATGACGCTGACTTCTCAGAGGACAAAAGATACATGGCTTCCAGCAATTTTTCAATTAGAGCCTGTGGGGTGCATCATAGTAGAGCCATTTTTGCAAAAGCGATTTTTTTTTGCAGTTACAATGAAAAGTGAGACATGACTTGCGGTTTTGGGTTTTAAACAATAATGCAATTAATGAGAAACTTCCATTATCGTGAAGAGTGTAAAAGTTTTTTTCCAGATTTAACCAGAAAAATAATGCAAAAAATAGGCATAGGCATAGCACTGCTTTTTCCTTCCAGTGGAAATTCTTTTAAGAAGTTTTTATTAGACAATACAATATTCTTCAGAAGTGAGTGAGGTAATGGCAAGTAAAATGACAAAGAGAATTTAGATCGAATCACGCTCCATATTATTACGTCTGAATGTTTGATGTTCTCTGTTGTTCTCCTTTTAAAAATATTCTGGGTTTACTTTGTAGTAAAGTAGTAAGTGCAGTTTTATGGGTCGCACAATTGAGTATTTCATAGGAAAAATCCTATGAGTATGTTGCAGTTCCACATTATGTACTTCCAAAATGCTCTTGTTTAATTCGAATTGGTACAGTACAATAACGGTATAAAAATAGCAATGTACAAAAAGTCGATAAATCGACATGACTTAATTTGTGAACTGGCATTTAGTGACTAATTTAACCTTGAAAATTTGGATTTGATAAACATAACTAGCTTGAACCATAGCTATCTCTGATTTACAAATTCTTCTGCATCAGAGATAGCTATGCTTGAACCTAGTAATTTCACGATCAATAAGTACGATCAACTATGCTTTTCTCACCATTAAATCTAACTCTTTAAATGTTCATACAATGCTACAAAAAATGTAGGTAATTATTAGCACAATAACTTTCTAGAAATGAGTAATAAATTTAAACCAGACATCCAACCTATCCACTCAAGGATGTCAGTTGCTACGGGATTTGATTGAAATCAGAAGAATAGCAGTATTTTTATAACTTTGCTTAGTGACAACGGTTCGATTTGGATCATTTTGATTAGGCAAAATGGAATCAGAACCTGCAATATTTCTAAAGAAACCTCCAACGATTGTCGCGGCTGGCATGGCTGCTGAAAGTAGGGCGGAGTCAGTTGCAGATTCAGGTGGTGTCATAATACTTTGACGCCTACTAGCTGACATCATGATTGCTACATTTCTTCCGCCAGGAATTTCGGAAGACTTGAGCTGAAAAATTTAATAATAGTCTTGCTTTTCCTTACCTTACCTTCTACTCTGAACTATTGACTGCAGATTATAGTAATTACCTGTTTTAATTTTGCGATACGACTGGCTTCATTTAAGTGTGATCCATCCAGTATCACAGATGAAACACGAATTAGCTCGTCATTTCCAAATATCAAGATACCTACGCAAATGGATTTATGAAATATACATTCCGAAAACGGAAGGCCGTTGTTACTTTCACCACTCATCGAAACAGGCATAAAATTTTTGGTGCCGCTCTGTCCTGCTGCAAATGCTACATTAGGATGTTTTCTGAAATTAAATTTAAGAGAAACTTTTATAATTCATTCATAACATACAATACTCAAATCGATTCAATTTTATGCTATCGAAATTGCCACTTACAATAGATAATGAGCTATATGATCTACAATTGCCTCAGTGAGTCCAATTAACTTTTCACCAAATAATAAAATACCCTTAAGATTAACCTCCTCTTCCTTACTCATTCCGAAAATGTCATAAACATCGTCGTCCACGTCCTGTCCACAACAAAGTTAAGCTTTTAGATTGGCTCGACTAATTAATTAGTAATTTAAAACAATTTTTTAATGAATTAGCATTTAAATGCCTTGAATTAGTCAGATTAGCCTCAGGCTTACCACCAATTCATGGTGCTCCCAAAAGGTTTGGTACTGGTGTACATCAACTGAAAACTGCTTTGTTTGCAGTCCCTGCATAGCTGGAAATGCGATTCCTTGGATACAAGGAAATGTTTTATTCTTCATTTCTAGTGTTTTCAAACTTCCAGGGAGGGTTGCAATGATGCCATCACAGGAAGGAAAAACGCAAGGAACTTTATCCAGGGGTTTTCCAAAAAAGTTGCGCAGCCTTCCCACTAGAGTTGTCCTTCTTTGGCGGTGCCCTACACTTCTGTTTGGAGTAAAAAGCAAAGGATCCTCGTTGACTAGAGCCTGAACTTTTTCAGTTCCAAACGCAAGTAGTAGCTGAGCATCTTCTAAATATCCGCCAATAGTAAACTTCTTGATGAAGTTAGTCGCATTATCCATAAGCTCCAGCTGATTCTCGTAATTGCATGTGCAGTAAAGTGTAAACTTTTGCAGTTTGTTACTTATATTGGCCGGATTGTGCCGATGACATCTTCTAGGCCACAACTCTACCAGATTTTTTGCTTCTTCTGAGACGTTGCTATTCTTGCTAAAGTATTCGAAAGCGAGCTCAGTATGCGGGAGGTACGAATGGAATAAGAATGTCTGCGGCATCTGGCTTCGCTGCTCCCGCACAATGTGGGCGACATCTCGCCATAATCGGTTCACTTGGCAGGCGGAAAGAATGTCCGCATTGTCCAAGTTCTCCAGTATATTTTTGACAATCACAAAGTTGCTGGCAAATCTCGGTGTAGTCTCCATGTCTCGATTCTGAGTTTCAACTGAAAAAACAGGAAAGCCAAACGTGAAAATTAGTTATTGAAATATACAATATTCAGTAAGAGCTTGAATTGAACCGTGCAAAAGAAAAAATCAAGCCGAAAATGAGTTTGGCTTTGGCAGATAAACAAATTATTGTCACTTCTTAATTTTAGCTTTTAGCAATAAATGCAACTAATCCAATTCAACCAGATCCCATAAACAAACATCACTGAAAACTTGAGAAATGAAATTTTATTTTAACTCGGAATCTTACTTTTCTTTTAGCCAGCTTTGTAAATTTACAATTAAGTATATTTTAACTTCAGTAGTATTTGTTTACCATGAAATATTATGTTTTGTTTGCTAAAAGTCAAGTCCAGAAAATGCCACTATCAAGTATACTTTGCCATGCTCCAAAACAAAAAAAGAAGTCTATCACCGCTTATCCAAATCTGATAAACCTTTTACAGCACAAGCGGGTATGTACACTGGTCTGGCACTGGTCTCGGCCAGTCTGATTTGACTTATGTACCTCTTACACCACAAATGCATGTAAAGGACCTCCTAAAACTAACATTATTTTTCAGTTTGCCTAAATGACAAAATAAGTTGTGAGTGAGTAAGGATAAGGACTGGAGCAGCAACTCAACGGGAAAGGACTACTTTGGCTACTATCATCAACTATAAATTCTATAAAGATAGTTATTGTAAACATTTAACGGAGTCGGTTCTGGTAAAGCTTTTTACGGCTTCATCCCCGTAAGTGAAATCTCACTCATTCTGGAGATGCATCTTGTAGACTGTATTCAAGATTATGATAATGAACGACCAATTGATCAATGGTGATAGGGAACGACGTCGTAGCGATGGGCTCCTCCATAAAGTACAATATTGGAATGAGCCAAGACTCAAAAACAATTAAACTACCAAGAATAATAGCTACCTTTCCATGCATTTTTTATCTTTACCGTAGTTGCGTTTTGCGCTTTTTGCCAAGCAGTATAAATTAAGACAGATTGTCCATTATATTTCCTTTCTTTGCTTTTTCATCAAACAAATTTAGCACCAACATCACGATAAAAATGAAAAAGCTCTTAGCTACAAGGACGTATGGTCGGATTTTACCCCGCTGTAGTCGCGGGCTAATTCTCGCGGGTGCTATGGTACATAAAAAATTAAGTGTAATTTGATAAGAATAGCTTGTTAGCATTATTTAAAAAATAAATTCAGTACGGAAAAGTCATCCGTGTCTGAGATATTGTTTATTAAGTTAGGTAACCCGCTTTAGAGCATTTCCAGAGAGAAAATGACCCCAAATGTGACATGAAGGGCTTTAAAAAGTCAAGCTATTATACTCAGAAGAAAGCCTGGGTTTTGCTTGTTTAAATCTGCGGTCTAACGAAAGCAACCGACAAGTATGTACGAAAGCAGCCCTGGGAAAAACAACGTCACTCCTACCAAAAAAATGCCCTAATTATTTACATTGACCTTTAACACCGAAAGATTCCTTACCTACTTTCTACCGACTTTTGAAAACATGTTTAAATGGTAGTGCGGACCCTCTCCAATAATTAATTACACAATTCTTGGGCATTTAATGCAATGGGCCGACAGGAAAAAATAGTTCGCCCAATGTGTTTTTTCACTTAACTTTCGTCAAGCAAACCGGAAGTAAATTGTCCCAAACTCTATCAAGGTATAAGAAAAAAATTGAATCTTCATCCCCTGCAAAGAGGACATACCAGGCAACATTACCGACCCCACTCTTGTGGATTTTAATGGGTTCTGCTTTTTTAAGAAGCAATTGAATAATAAAGACGCTTCTAAAATCAATGGGTTTTGGAAACTTTTTTAGAGCGAGTGGTCACTTCTTGCCTCATAAATATTTAGTAAAAGCATGAATTTTCGGAAACCAAAATAGTACAAGTAAGAGAATGAAACGGAGATTCCGCCGAGTACATAAACTTAGCCAATCGGCGCAAATTTATTTTCTAAATTTAATTTTTAAAATGGGTAAAATTCGACCATACGCCCTTGTAGGCAGAGGGTTATATTTCTTCTTTCATTTACGAAGTGTTGTGCAGTGTTACTCGCTGACTATTATTGCTGTACCACCAACTGCAAACATGATAATTGCAATATTGCAAACTCTGCTTCATTTCGATTGTCAAGATCAGTGGAGTTGTTCATACATATTTACTAAGGCATGCTTCATGAATGGGTGCTGAGAACAGCAAAGGACCATTTTTTTGTGTCGTGAACTACTGCCTTATATTCGGTCTACCTAAAAGAGAATTTAGGTGGAAATCAAAAGTAAGCTGGGGAAGCCGATGACAATGAACTGAAACCAACAGCAGTAGAAAGAAGAGCTCTGAATAGGATATGAACTTAAAATAGGCAATTGACAGTAATGCGGTGTGCTACTCACTATTAGTCGAAACGAGTGGATAGGGAGGGAATGAGGATATTGCAGAATTTGTTACTTTCAGTGGCAAGGAGTAATTCGAAGGAGCGATACTGACGCTCGCAAATGAAGGGTGGATCGCGGATTCGCTGAGTTAAAGAATGAACCGTTTTTGGTGATGTCTTAGCTCACAACAGCCAACTAATTTAGAGAAATGCCTGAGAAGAAATTGAGGAGTGGGCGAGAACAGCATCTCTTCGAAGTATGAGAATGAGAGTGCAAATGTTTTTTAACGCAACGTCATGGTCATCATGACATACAAGACAGGAGACGCTACACGATACATTTACGCTGCAGAAAATAATGTCATTTGCATGCTGCCGGGAAGAATCTAGGTCGCTTGTGCTTTTCTCTGAGAAGTGTGTGTGTCAATTTGGCAGTTTATTTGGCATTCATGACTAACCAGACAGGAGACGCTACACGATACATTTACGCTGCAGAAAATAATGTCATTTGCATGCTGCCGGGAAGAATCTAGGTCGCTTGTGCTTTTCTCTGAGAAGTGTGTGTGTCAATTTGACAGTTTATTTGGCAATTAAACAACAATGCATTTAGCTTAAATTGCCCCTTTTCGATGAATATTATCCAACAATCGATTGCAACAATCCTGGAAAAGGAGATGTGGGGGATTGCTGAGTAGAATCGAATGTCCTTATCATTTGTCTAACTGTAATTTAATAAATAATGTAATTACTAAGACTTCGTTTTGGCATCCTGATTCTGAGCTCCGGTTAATCCGACAATTGATGTAGCCTGTTGGCACATGTAGTAGGAGCTGATATCAATATTAATAGCAGCATGAGTTTTAATTGATATTTGAAAATGAATAAAACTTCATTAAATGCACTATATTGTGATGCAACTCTGTGGGCCGCCTAAGTGCTCTTCGCAAACTGCAGAGACAGGTCTGTGTGCTCGTAAATATAGTCAGCGCAACGAAACAAAGGTTGAGTTGAATGATTTTATTGTTTCGACTTCGTAGGAAACGAAGAGGATGTTGCTCGTTATGCTCGTGTATTTTATACTAGCACAAAATTTTATTTTTTTACGAACTGTTAAATGTTATATTCAAACTGACTGTTAGCCCTTACCAATTTGTCCACGCACCCTTTTAGCTTCCGAACACAGATACATGCATACTATTATAAGCATTTTTAGTTTAAATAGGTATTTGCCATTGCTAATCTATACATACATGCATCGAGAACATTATACTAAGGCACGCACGTGCACAGGCGCATGTCTTGCAACTCAGATTATTCCTTAACATCCTACAACAGCAAAAATGAAAACGAAATTAATTTGCGAGCAACGCCAAGTTACATTTAAAAAGTAAAACTTGTTGGTCATGTTTTCAAAATATATTGTACTTGTGCATGCAATATGCAGCTCAACTGAACTCGAAGAGAATAACTTCAAAAAGATTTTTACACGGACAACCTCAGTCTACTACTCAGAAATTGTAAGCTGTAAAGTGCAAAGTGTACAAAAGGATACACTTTTAATTTCAAACAGCTTTCAAAGACACTAACTTTGAATTTGTGACTTCTATACGGATTGTGTCGCACATCTTTATGCCNAAATTGTAAGCTGTAAAGTGCGAAGTGTACAAAAGGATACACTTTTAATTTCAAACAGCTTTCAAAGACACTAACTTTGAATTTGTGACTTCTATACGGATTGTGTCGCACATCTTTATGCCTTTTTTGTACATTTTCTCAAACAAAGGGATTCAAGTACCTGCACTTTTACCTAGGCCCCAACACCCAAAATATCGGCTAGAGGCTACTCCACAAATTTATATGTGTAGGAATACCTGTTGATGGTAAGATTGGTAGGTACACTTTCCCTTAAATTTTAATGGTTAATTGTAATATACCCCGTGCTAGATGCTATTTCTGTGGAAGGTGTATTGTAAAGCGCAGTAAATGCCAGTGGCGTGCCGTAGCAATAGATCAAAAACAAAAAAGTGCAGGGAAAGGGATAGCCTTCACAGGTACTGGCGATATCTTTAACAATAAGTTCCCCATGCACTACTCTACATGCGCACTGCTCAATAGCTCAACAATAGGAAGAGACGTCACAAAAATCCTATAACAATACACTCACGATACATTCTGAAGGTAGGCAGTAATCCTTTTTAGCAGTGCTGGTATGTATTGACTTTGAATTTAAAAGGACCATTACATTTTGCATGCGAAATTACACACGAAATGGTTTTTTAAAAATATATTCACTCCTAAGCACGAACCAGTCACAATTGCTCGTTTGTAAGTGTAAAGTTGAATCATATTTGAGGAACGCAGTTTGTTCTTGCTCTATTCAAATATCAAACTTTAATAAAACAATCTGACTCTATACCTACTGTGGCGCTTTACAGCTATAAAAGTTTAAAGTTCAGAACACCATTACGTATTTTGCATTCCACACCGTTCCTATAACTTTTACAGGGTATATGTAGCTATAGACTTTGCAGTGAAGAACTCGTAATAAATGTGAAATTTGTTAAAGTTACATTACAAGCTATAAAGCAGCAGGGCCTTATAGGCAAGCGGCTCATTTCATAAGGGTAGAGCACGAGAGAAGGAAGGAACCAGACAACTTGCACTTGTGCTGCTGCACAAAAAGTCAAGAAGACTTTTGCACTCAAAATATAATAATGGAAAGTTGAGATTTGTTATTTTCAAGTTTCACTGAAAAATAAACATTGCAAATATTACTCATCGTATGTAGCTATCGCCGTGGACGTGTGTATGGGCGCAGTATTTCGAAGAAGAATTCTCACTGCATTTCCTCCTTCTCTGATTCTGATCGCTAATCATAGTCGTTAGGAAAACTGATGGTGCGTTACTGCAGAAGAACGCTGTAATTTCTCGCTGTGGCTGCAGCAGCTTCCTTCGCAGAATTCGAGGAACTGGGTGTTGACTGTCGACCTGAAATAAAATTATAAAGTCGCTGTTAAAGCGGGAGAGCAGAGCAGGATGAGTTCAGAGTGCAAATTAGTGGAACGGTTAAGTGATGAAGTGGCGTCATTCTGTAAATCGAGGAAGGCGAAAGCGGTGTTGGGAAGTGGAAATGGGAGCTCCAGTAGTGATAACCCCGGAGAAGGGCAAAAATTTTCCAGTAGCAGTAAGCGCAAAAGCGGATCTCCTCTTCGAATACCTTCCTACGTGTACCTCCCCCTGCTACTTGTCGCAGCAGCAGTGCAATACTTTGGTGGAGTGAATGAGTTAATTGTAGAACTTATGTCGCACACTTATTATAATTACGGACTGCTACATGGAGGAGAGCACGTTTTTGCCGACACTAAGTATGGGAGACTTAAAGGATTCACCTCAGTTTCAAGAGAGGGGCGCCCATTCTTTCAATTTTTAAATATACCTTACAGCAAACCACCCCTCGGCGAGCTAAGGTTTCAGGTAAAAATAATATGACGAGTCACTATTCCCCACAATCAGCATGAAGCAGCTCACTTTGATGAGTAATAAAAGGCCAAAAGGGCATGCTACGCTGCATCTATTTACCAATTTCATTTCCGGATATTATTCGTAAATTTGCAACAGCGTAATATAAGGCACGCCGAGTTTGCGTCGTACAGGAAGTTTTAAAATGGATTGCTATTGTTAAATTGCAAACAAGCAGATTACTGAATTGCATCTTTCAAGTTTGCTCTGCTGCCTCCTCTCTTGCATTCTCTGACAGATGCAATCCGTTCTGTCATAGCGCTCTGCACTGACAGCATAATTGAGCCTTTTTTCGCGATGAGCGCAGATACCGTGTAGCAATTGCAATTTTGATTTGTATTTTTGTAGGGTGATATTTATCATTATATTTAATTTAAGTGGATGACAATAGGCGGTTAGTATAATACTCCAAATAAATTGCGTAGAGTACTCCGTCTGCAGCCAAACTAACCCGAATTGGACTCGGCAAAAACTGTATTGGCAATTATATCGTATTATTAAAATAGCACACCATTTATACACTTTGGTAGTTAGCATTGTTTATTCCTTGTGGTGCGTGCACATCAACGTAAACGGGAAGACAACGCAGACAGCGATGGAGAGAATGAATGAGTCTCTTTGTTGGTCTCGCGTTTCTGGCTCGCTTAATCTGTCACAGTGGACGCTCACTATACATCATCTCATCGTCATTATCATGTCAGTTGCGATTTGTTTCTGTAAAAAGTAAAGTGCATTTTAATGTCCTTTTAAAGACAGCTCTTCAGTCTGAAGAGCGTATGGTCTGCGTTTCAAAAATGAGCTTGGCATCTTAATGACGTTTCGGCTTTCTGATACTGAAGCGCATCTTAGATGCCTACTCATCTAAACCAACTACGGAGTACGGAGTACAAAAATTTCAATGCAAAATGCAATACTATGATTAAATGAGCAGACTGTCAGATTTTTCACTCTTAATCAACTTTATTTCTGCGCCTTCATTGTTGTCTTAAGTACTAGCGTACGCAGTTGGTGCCCTGTTATTGGGTGCTACCAAAGTATGTCTATTTTTAACTGACACGGGCTTAGATATTCCCCAATTGACCCAATTATCAATCGTACTATTTTTAAAAGAATGCATCAGTGCAGTGGCCACTCCATGACCACAGATGGACAGGATATCATCATAAAAATTCAGTTTTAAAATGTGCGTGCGTTTCATATAAACATGAACTGAGACTCAAATTATGTGTCAATGAGAATCGATTTTTTTTGCATATTTTTGCTGATTACTTTATAATAACTGCTGATTTTTATCATTTTTAAGAAGATTGGTGTGACCACGTTTACAGGGCAATTATGAGAGTGCAAAAGTGGCTTTATGAAGGCCATTCAAATAATTTCATGAAAATGGAGGATTTGCAAAACTGACTTACCCAACAACTTTCATTTTTTACTGACCAAAAAAGCAGTTCAAGTGCTCACGTGCTTACCTACAGTTTACAGTCCGTTCAGATTTTGAGAACCTGACAGCGTGCAAGCTCTCCTCGTTGCACGTCAAAATAAAATGTGCTAATGTGACCAGACCAAACGCAAACGATGAACGAAACGGCTTCGCAGAACGGACCGCTGCTGCCACTGCCGCCTGAACTTGTCTGTGTCATTAATACCTTAAATCGCTGACAATTTGATATCTCCTTGTTGAGGCGTACGCAGTAAGTTCTCAGGTGGGGTAGTCGTAGTTTACGTAAGTAATTAGGCAGCACGAAATATGATAGGAATTATGAGGCAGCACTCTCAGAGTGTAGCCATTACACCAAAAGTAATTTGATTATTGTGTCATCGCAGTCTTTTTTATTCTCACACGGCTGTTGGCCAGCTTAACAATGCGCGCTAAAGATATGCATAAAAAAATTGTGGAGAAGCACATTTCAATCTTTTCTGTTCCTGATGCCTTTTACGTGATTACTACTCCTTACATGCACTTTTAGTTAGTTCTGTATGCGTGACACTATTTTTTATCACCTTTTCCCCTAACTATGTATGTTTTGAGAGCGAGTTCAAGAAAAATGCTGACGTTGATGTCGAAGCGTTAGTGCAGTGGATAGGTGTCAAGAATTTTGTACGCTTTTTTTGTCAATGCCATACACTGAACAGAAGTTACTTTTTCCTCCCCTTCTTTTTCAATATAATAGCTGATAAAAACAATTACAAATAGGTTTGCGGCGTGTTCCTGGTGAGGTGCTGATAGCTTTTTAACAATGCCTGCTTTTCCGCATAGAGGTTTTTGGTTTTGAGTTTTTTCAAGTTTATTTTATTGCGAAATATTGCATAATGCAGAGCTGCAAGCTGAAACAATAAAATGGAGATTGTTCCTTGTGCTGTATTAAAAACCGCTAATTGTTTGGCAATTGTCTTAAGATTTTGTTTTTGCTGAATAATACCTATACTTTGCGTTACTTTGTTTGGGAGTTGAATCTGAAAAGAAGGAGATTTTATAAGCTTCCTTGTACTTTGTGCAACAATGTTTGGACTGATAGTTCCGCGATGGTATTTTTGAATGACTTGATCACTTGATGACTGTGGCTTATTTGCTAAGTCCTTCATGGATGCAATTATGTGGGGGATTTTTACTGCAATGTGGTTAATTAGGAGAATATCCTTATTGGGATGATGAAAAATAATTGAAAATAGTTGTAAACTCTATGACTAATATGACTATGGCATATTCACAGTAAGGCGAATTGATATCATTAAAAAACTGCATGCGCCCTATTTTATAGGGTCAAAAGGTGCACATCAAATTTATAATGACTTAAGGTTGAAGTCATTTGACCTAGCACAAAAAATATTTAATTGTTGAATGCAACCTGAATTTGATTGAGGGTTATATATAATATGACTTTTCGACTTTTAGTTTTCAAAATGAAATGACTTCCTCTTGTTTTATTGTTTTACGTAATTTGTGCTTTGTTGGGTATTTCAGCCTCCAGTTCCACCTGAACCGTGGGATGGCGTGAGGGATGCAACCGGCTATGGAAAAGTGTGCTTCCAGTATGATCTCTTTCTCCAGGCAGTTATGGGAAGTGAAGACTGTCTCTCGCTAAATGTGTATACCCCTAAGGCAAGCTAAAAAATCACAGAAGTTCTAAAAAATATGGTTAATTAAAATAACCCATTTACCTGATAACAATAATTACAAAATTACAAGTCAGCAAGCATAAATTAGCGAACATTGCTGCATTAATTAAATCGTAATTACCCAAAATCTACTAGATCACGCAGCAGGGTAGTATAGCACGGAATATTTATGAGAAAAAAGAATTGCCAATCTCAATTACAATTCCTTCAAACTCATGTCCCTGTTCAATTGAGTTCAGAGTGTAGCTAACTAGCAAGCTAGTTAAAATGTTTGATTTCTGTGTAGAATGCAGCACAACAGCAGCACAAACACGCATTTTACTTTCATTTAGAAAAAATGCTCCATTTTAGTGCATTTGCTTCCTTTTAAATTACTCTATGAATCATTATTCTGTCTTCAGTATCTCAACCAGAAGCACATTGTCTATCAAAATCTACTTGCTGCCAAAAGATCTAGTTTATGCTGTATTTTAATGTTTTTAATTTGCACTTTTGCACAAGGCTCACTCCTACAAAAGCTATCTTGCTGAACATCGCCATCACGTAATACCTACTCACATCGGTAATAGTCTGCAAGCCATAAAAGAGTAAATAATGAAAATGATAAGCAAATTATAATCATTGCGTAACTAATGCCCTATCAGTTAGCACCTGATAGTATTTAATTTTTGCTAGAAACTAAACTTGGCAAAAAATGTACATGTATGTTTTATGAAATGTAGACATGTGAAAAGTCCAACCAAAAGTAGCTGGCAAAAATACAAAACAAATACTTGACTAAATTCTTCTGAACACTTAACAGTAGACAACAGGTAGTTAATTAAGTGCTGCATGAGAAAGTGATGACGTCTTCTACTTAGATTCCCCAGAGTCTGTACTTGAATTAGAAAAGTCAAGGGTGGGTCCTATGTAAAGAGACCATAAAGACGATCAGAACAATAACTGTGCTCCTACACAATCTATGCATAGGGGCAATAATATTAATATCCGTATCCGTTCTATCATTGTGGGACGCAAGAATGGAGTCGCAAAATCTCGTAAGCTTTCTTGAAACGGAAAACATGTTCCTAAAGAGAACAGAGAATGCGCATGCGTGAGAAGATGCAATGCTGTTACTTTGTAGAATAAATTGTCGGAAAGGGAATTCCTAATAATATGTCAATGGACTGGTTTTGTATTTGTACGTGACGCGCGATGAGCAAAGAGTCAAGAGAAGACATTTTATTTGATCGGGTTACATATAAGATACATACGTTATTGGTCAAGGCCGTCCGCATGTACAGCACCTTTTGCTGTAAAAAGAAAATTTTCTTACGTTAGCTGACGTAATTTCTTATTTGGTCAGTTTACTGAACCTGTAGATTGCTTGTAAAGAGCTCTGCTAGCACACTTGCGTTTGCTGCAATTATGACTTAATTTAAAATCACTGTACACCATTGGGGAGCAGCCAAAGAAAACATTAAAATGCTCTACTACAACTTTTACTTTCAATACAGCCATGGCTTAGTTTGAGGTTAATTTTGGAGGGATTTTCTGATTTTCAAAGGGGCGGTATATGTACACTTTTATTAGGTATGGCGTATGCCTCATTAGTCGTTTATTGACGACGACGACGACGTCGTTTCGTTAAGGAAAATTTAATGGAGGATTGTGATGAGGTAACTATCACGGAGACCTATAATAATTTTTTTCGTGATCTATTCTAGTCAAATAGCTCAGATGGGAAGTTACTTCCGGTACTATTCTTTATTCACGGCGGAATGTACATGTTCGGTATGTGATAATCTATTACATATACTTATTATGTTTATCTCTCTGTTTTATCACTATTGCCGCTTGGCATCGGCTAACAAACATATTAGATCATAATCATAATGAGAAAATGTATAACTTAAACCTACTCCAGGTAGAGCGTTCGATTTTCGTGGTGATCATTTTATGGATGAAGAGGTAAGCAATTAATTTAATATCAATATAATTGCAAATAATTATAATTAGGTAAATGCTTACTATATTTATTTATCTATATAGGTCGTAGTCGTCACAATAAATTACCGGCTAAATATTTTCGGTTTCCTCAACAGTGGAGATGGAGTGGTGCGAGGTATGATTTTAGGTTTTGATTAGTCTATAGCTAGCTTCCCTGCAGGAGTATGTCCCTTCGTATTAAGATTGGGAGAACAAGAAATGTAACTTTACTGAAATTTTGTAAAACAATAAAAACTTATCTTATTTTAGTAATTTATTTTCAATTAGTTTTTTGAAAGATAAATAGTATGATATCATTTTAATTAACTTCTAACTTACTACTGTCGGTATGTGAA
Source organism: Acrocyrtus sp. NNG-2020 (assembly GCA_027744115.1). Classification (NCBI taxonomy): domain Eukaryota; kingdom Metazoa; phylum Arthropoda; class Collembola; order Entomobryomorpha; family Entomobryidae; genus Acrocyrtus; species Acrocyrtus sp. NNG-2020. Next base: position 5,731 of record JAHZND010000757.1, on the reverse strand, counting down.
GGTTCAACTACATCAGCTTTCCCCACTTTCGCAAGGACTGTTTCATCGGGCTATTGCCTCCAGTGGATTTTCCCTTGCGCAATGGAGCTTCATCCGAAATCCTAGAGAGCAAGCGAAAATATTTGCAAAGAAGGTTGATTGCCCAACACAATCCACCAGTGAAATGATTTCTTGCCTCAAAGCCCTCCCCGGCAGAAGGATTGCCGAGGTATTAAGAGGAACTCATGACGTCCTTCACCCAAGACTGGACGTGTTTGCTCCCACAATCGAAAGTGGTTTCCCCCATGAGAATGATACTGACACATTCCTCGCAGAACATCCTCGACAGATTTTACGCCGAGGCGATATTCGCACACCAGTTCCTATGATTAGTGGCGTGAATGCTGAAGAAGGCCTTATTTACGCGGGATGTAAGTATATATCCATAATGATATAATGCCTGGAAAAATTGGTATCAAATTTATTTTTATTATCTTATTTTCCAGACTTTATTCGAAATGAAACTGTGAGCGAGCAAATTAACCAGGACTGGCTCCAACATGGACCCGTGCTTATAGATTACGAAGACCTTCCACAGTGGGAAAGAGATGATGTGTCCAAGCGCATCTGGAACTACTACCTGGGAAATCGAACTATGGGAATGGATACATTATACGAGGTCGTTGATCTGTTCTCCGATGCAAGCTTCAACAAGCCGCTGGTGGAGAGCGCAATTTGGCACTCGCGAAAAGCTCCACTTTATCTCTACATTTATAACCATCGTGGAGGCTTTGGCGTGTCCCAAATCTATTTCAGACTTACACTGAAGTTCCCAATTTTGGTGGACGGGCTCCTCACAAACGCGCTCAGCTTGTTTAAAAAGCACATATTTGGAATAGAAGAAAGGCATTATGGAACATGCCATGCGGACGAGCAAGTGAGTTTATTACAGAGTAACTCAGCGGAAAAAAAGTCGTTCGCCTTTCGATGACTAACTCATTTCTACTGAAACAACAAAAAATGATTTTTTATTTTTGTTAACCCATTTTAGGCAATTTTCTTCAAAATGCATCCTCTCCTGATGACCATTAATCCGGGACACCGGGAATTCCAGTTTAGCAGAGAGCTAGTTCGTGTTTGGTCCCACTTTGCTACGAATGGGTAAGCTCTACACTTTCTATTAAACATTTTGCAAATGGAATTGACAATGAAATAAAGAAATCCTTACACGCTAATTGAGCAAACATTTCTCTTCTAGTAAACCGGATGCGTTTGAAGGACATATCTGGCATCCAGTGACCCCCGAACAACCTTTGCAGTTCATGCAATTGACTGACCAATTACAACCTGGCATGAGAAGTCCTCCGTGGACGTCACGCCTCAAGTTTTTAAACACGCTGCCAGGATTCCAGTGCATGGACAGGGAGTATATGAACAGCAGTAGTATAGACGGACACAGTATATGCTTTTGATATGTGTAATGTCCACATTGCAATTTGCGATAACAGATATACACAGACTGCGACTTTTTAAAAGTCTTAAAAATATCCGTAGGTAATCTATTTTTTATGAAAAATTTACATTCTTCCTTTACCAACTGTCTTGTATGTGAGATTTTCCGTGGGTACCAATATGGGAGTACTGTTAGGTATTACTACATATAAAATTAAAATGTTTTGTTCTGGGTTGTAGTTGTGTGTCTCTCGGGTTGTATTATAATTTAAGAAGAGATGTATTATTATGTAATTTTGTAAGAAGCGTTCTTCGTCTACTGTTTTTTGCGAACTTAGTTTTATCTTGAGTTTTATCCTTGCATTTCTGCGAGGACTATATACTTGTAAGACTGCTCATTAGTGCGCAAGATTTTTTGCGCACTGCTCATTGTCGTCATTGTTAAGGGTAATAATTTTTATTTGCTGTGAAAACTCCAGACTGCGTACCGGGAATAGTACGCTAAGAAATAAAATAGTCGCCTATGATAGCGATAGTGCATGCAAAAGATGAGATTAAATGGTGCATCAATTATTTTTTTTACATTTTGTAGTTCCTAGTTCCTCTAATTAAAAGCAGAGTACACATCCGTGTTTTTGCAAATATAATACATCTGCATCTTGCAACTGCAAAACAAACCATTGTTTTCCTCTTTTACCTAGTTAATTTAGCTACATATCTTTCTATACTCAAAGCTTTTGTTTTTAGGTAGCATGCTGTGGTACATAAGTAGTAGTTAAGATGTTGGAGAGGAAAGGCGTACAAAAATTTATAATTTGCATTCATACAGGAAAATACAGATGTGCGAATTTATCAAGATAATAAAAAATTGAGGGGTCCATCAAGACCGGAGTCAATTTTTTATATTTTAAAACGAAATCTTTCCACAAGTTCTCACCTGTCGGCCTTGTTTCCATCCTAGTTTGTAATCATTGACGATGTGGTGATTTCATGTTTTACTCTTTTTTGGAGGAATACGGCTGCAGATGTGACTGTGATTTGTGCATCGTAAACTTGTGGTTCTTCCTAGTTTGTAATCATTGACGATGTGGTGATTTCATGTTTTACTCTTTTTTGGAGGAATACGGCTGCAGATGTGACTGTGATTTGTGCATCGTAAACTTGCGGTCTATCTAGAAAAAACTCTTTGCTACTTTTTCGTCTGAAATTTGTATTTTTCCATAGTTTATAAGATCTTTTTTGTGTCTATTAATTATCTAGTTAACTCATAAAAGGCATTATTGTTTAGACATAGCATGTCCACCACGACTGTAATGCGAGCACCATTTCAATACGCTCCTCATCGCAGGTATATATACATATGCATTCTTCACTTTATTACCTACTCTTCTCACCAAAATCGCTATTTTGTCTTTGTTTTAAATTGTTTTTCTTCATTCTTAGGCATATGATAAATCGCACATAATTTTTTAAAATGTTCCTGAAAAGATTGCTGATTTTAATCTGTTTGTTAGTTTGCTCCCACATGCGTAAACACTAAACAAGATTATGTATGAAAAAAATTGAAGCTGCTTTGTTTTTTATACCTTATTGCGTAATTTACAAATAAAATTCTCATTTCATGCATAATAAATATGAAAAAAGTTTGAGGCAATTCACATCATGGTGGTTGTGGGTGTACACTCAGCAATTTGTTCAAAACAAAAACACCGGCATTCCTCATTTCCTATACTGCCAAGTCCGAGCGAACTTGCAAAAGCAACTTTCAAAAATATCGGATCGAATGATCACAGTCCGTAAAATTATTAAAATCGTGTATTTCATGAATTTGAGGAGGGCGACGCTTTTGGAAATTATAATGCTAACATTATTCATCACACCATACCTGCCTTGTCTAAAAGGCCAAACAAGTCTGTACGTAGGTACAACACTGCATTTGATAGGAAAGCCAATTTTTACCTTGGAATTAAATTTATATGTGAAAAACCAGCATCCTATACAAACGCAAGCCCAAGAAAATCGCTTCGCTGCATTGCAGTGCGTCCATGTTCATACAGGTTCATAGCACGACCCTCAATATTTTTATCTTGTAGAACACTCCCGAATACCATTCAGTCGCCTCGCCTTGCAACTCGCAGTACAAAAATGTAGCTTGGTTATGGCTACAACAAAGACGTCATTTCGTATCATATCTTTTATTTATTTTTAAGAAAATTGCAGGTTGCTGTTTTTTGCAAAGTGCGATTTGACTAGCCAAAAGAACACGGCGTTTTTCCCATCCTTCGTTAATGCAGATCGTGGTTAGTCCATTCTCGTGCGATTGCTCGTGAGTGGGTTGCATGGAAAAAATGTTTGCGTATTTTTTATTGTTTTATACTCCTCGTAGTTACTTTAGTTTAGTTTTACTTACCATCTCGCAAAAAATAGTATCATTATGCTCCAACTTATTTATTCTCATTACTACATGTGGAACCCCTATATTCCGCTGCATACCTTGAGCACCTGGCCATTTACATAGTTGTATATTGCTAAATAAATGCTAGTTTCATGGAATCTGCACAGCGTAACAAATCTGAAAAGAAGAAGATACTACGATGATGCCACGCATGAATCACTAGTTAGGCACAGCTTAAATAGTTTGCATGAATTTTGTTGCGTGCGGTTTTCAGTATTCGCCATGCTCATGGTGCAACAAGAAGCACTATTAGTTGCATGAAGATACTACGATGGTGCCACGCATGAATCACTAGTTAGGCACAGCTTAAATAGTTTGCATGAATTTTGTTGCGTGCGGTTTTCAGTATTCGCCATGCTCATGGTGCAACAAGAAGCACTATTAGTTGTATATTCCAGCGAATAACTTTTTTTACCTTTTGTAACCTTAATCTTTATTAATGACACGGAGTTTTTGTTATGTCGCTGGCTGTTGCAACACCAAAAGATTAACACTCATTTCATTGTGCAAGAATTATATCTAACTTTGAATGACTTTTCAGAAGAAGTCGTGCTAATATTATCAGAGCAAATATTATCCAATTGCAAATTCAATTTTTTTTACGCAACTCTGGAACCTTTTTATTTTAGAATAGGGTTCCGTAATAGTGTGCAGTCATCTAGCCATAATATACTATAGTGTAGGGGTGCACTCTGCATTATACAGGTTTTCGCGTTTGCTTATGAAGTATCTAGTTTTTGTTGGTATGATTAGCAGGATATAAATTATCTAGCCATGGAATGGGTTACCAGACAATAATCAATGTCCAGTTTGATGCTGGCGTCACCTAATAAGTGAAAAGTGATTTGTGGTTCAGCTCAAGGTGAAAAAAGCACTCTTGATGGGAATACCCCAATTGGTATTCTTGGAAGAAACGTTCACTCTGTCAACTTCTGTGAAATGTCTTGTTTGTTCTCATGTTGCCCCAGAGTAACCAGTAACTTGATCTGACAATCTAAAAAAGTGATTCATCTTTCGGGACTGGATCCGGTGATAAAGATCAGTCAGCAGCTAGTAAATAGCATCCAGCTGGGGTGTCTACATGGTCACAGTCCCCGTCTCTCTAATGTACCGTTTCTAGTCTGGGCAGAGTAAATTGAAGGTTTTTAAAGGCTGTAAATAGCAGTCAATTTTTTTAATTGCCATAATAATTTAGCAAAGTTAGCGGAAATGGTGCAAACGCAGGTGTTACCACCAGTCACATTCCTCTTCGGTGCCCTGAATTACATGTACAATACAGCAAACAATGTAGCGAATATACGGAACCCAGCTACGGAAACTTACGTTTGGGCTGATACTGCTTTAGGGCGGATCAGGGGAACTAAGGAAGCATCGCGGATCGGAAAAAGCTATTACCAGTTCCGTGGTATTCCGTACGCTGAGCCGCCTATTGGAGACCTACGATTTGAAGTAATTGCTTGCTGCTTACCCCTTGAAAAAATACTCATTTGGTGTATTATTAAAAGAGTTAATTGGTTAAGTAATTTTAAGCGTGGAAGAAACAAACATAAAAATCCTTCTTTTTTGCAATTATAACCTTGAACATGAAAATGATACAAAGAATGAAGTAACAAGTTAACGAAGTGTATTTTTGCTATCAGTAGAGTAATGCCTCATGTAGTGCAGCAGCAATTTATTTTAATTAATGCACTATTTATGCTATATGCACGCAGCCTCCAGTGCCACACGAAGGATGGGATGGAATTCTTGATGCTACTGCGTTCAAGTCCCAATGCTGGCAAATGTCCGTAGTAACTCGGCAGCTAATGGGCGACGAGGACTGCCTGTACCTCAACGTTCACACAA